>OZ022578.1:26045878-26180878 GCA_963669155.1 Arbacia lixula
ACCAAATGGTTATGCATGTACAGCTGCCAGTGTTACACATAAATTGAGTATGTAAATAAATAATAAATAATAAATGATAATAATAATAAATAATAAATAAAGTCCCTGTTCTCCACGTCTGTCTCACAGGGCCCTGACTCCCACTACGGCACCAAGGGCCTGAGGAAGGTGGTGCACGAGTCTGCATCCAACGGCAAGGTCATGTTTCAGTTCGCCTACGTCTCTGGAAACAACAACGGGACATCGGTAGACGATGGACAAATCCCCGAACTTATATTCTATACGTGATCATGGCTCATGCATGGACAGCGTCATCCACATCGATCAAGAGTTGTAGGCTGTCGTACATGATATGTAGAGTATGTTTACAGCCTCCGCGTACGTGAAACCATATGTGTATGTGAAGCCCTCCTGTAGGACAAGTTCACCATATATTATGTAACGTTGCCATTCCAGAGATGGAAGAAGACTAGAAGAGTAATCCAGCCCTTTTGGAGAGGTCGCTTAATGCGATCAAGCAACATTATTTCAATTTTTCTCATCCCGGAACTTCCCATACTGTTTTTTTGACGGTGTGTTAGGAATGAGTGGAGTGTCTTTTTCCTAAACAAATGGAAAAAGTGATGCAAAGCTGTGACAAGAGCTTAAATGAAAGGAAAATTTGTGGCTCACGTTAAGCTCACGTTAAGAAAAATGTGGTATTTGCCCAAAAGCTCATCTGTAAAACTCATTGTGCTTATCCACGTGGCATGGACCTGTTTTACTGAGCACATTTTTCATGAAACAAGAGTTATCCTTGTAGTATGACAATCACAGTATTTTCCTTTCCTTCTTCGAGCAATTATCATTATATGAATATTTAGCAATTTCCCCTTTAGGCACATGACCGTTCATACAGAGGCAGGTTGCACTCACCATAATATTACCTTTCCTGAGTGAAGATTATCATCCACCTCCTACCAGGTACACATTTATACTGGAGAGTGGTGATGTGGATGAAATATCATGCTGAAGGACACAAGTGCCATGGGTGGGATTGAACCTGGGACCTTGCGATCTTCTGTCACAGTTCACAACTACTACACCACGACACCTCCACAGGTTGCACTGGTTTACATGTTACCGGTAGCACCCCAAGGCCCAAGTACAGAGACTCACCTAGGCCCTGTTGCATAAAACTTACCGTTAATGGTAACTCTGCCATCAGTGGTAATTACCATAGTAACATCGCTTGTCCTCGAAGTATATCGAAGTTGACATTGGCTGCAAAGCTACCATCAATAGTAACTTTTATGCAACAGGGCCCTGGTCTGTACTTAGGCATAAAGCAGAGTGACAATCATAAATTTACAAGTACTTACAATCAATTGTAAATGCCATGGACACAGCCAATGGGCAGTGAGCATTTTAACTGTTTCCATGGTGCGCCCAATAGTTTGTGAAATAGAATAGTTTTGAGGGCTGTACGACATGCTCTGGAGGATGAATTCAATTTCATTTTGAAGAATAATCCTGGCCTCATATTAAATTTTGGGAATCTATATCCAGTGTGACATCAAATACTTATGGAGATGTATTTTCTGTCACTGGAGCCAGTGTGCTTCAGTACAGTAGGATAAAACTGCTTATTTAATTATACTGGCACATCCTTCTGTTATTTGGCATCCTTGAGGTGACCCTGACATAGCAGGGGCTAATGACACTTGCCTAGCAATGCAATTCTCCACCCTTGAACACACATATGTACTTCATTGCTCATGTTCTTATCTAGATTCACCAGTATTATCAGGTGCGTATGAGTATGAATTAAGGATTGTACAGGCATGTTTCGGCTCCAAATTTTACCCGGACAGGTAAAAAAGTATATGACAACTTTTTTCTGCAATGTTTTGTTATCCTTGTTGGATATTTGAATCATTGCTGTAGATTATTTAAATAATGTTAAGAAGTTTCAGATTGGAGTCCTGATATGTGGAATAAGAATCATGCCGGTCAATTGTTGGAAGTTTTGTGGGCATTTCACTTGTGAAGAAAGGCCACATGGTTTCAGTCTGAGCACAACCACTTAGAGCTATACAATGTATTGACATTAAGGCCACCATTGACGACTTGATCCGATCAGTCATACGATTCTTTGACTGGCTGCATCGCAGGACTCGGTCATTGGATTTGTGCGAGAAGGTAAAGTTACATTTCCAGTCGAAGTCCCTTACGACTGCACAATCATGGCAAAACCTGTCGCCTGTGGTGGCCTGTATGTGTGCTTCAGAAACATTGCTCTACAAGTGGTAAGTAAGAAGTTGTTGCCATTTTGTGAATCTCTGAACTTTTTGAATAAAAATGGTCATATGGATTATGGATAGATGCATTCTACCAATAATGTTTATGATTTTTAGTTTTATTTACATGTTATTTTCAATGTCCTTGTTTTTCCACTGATAAATTGTCCATTTCCAAGGGTATATCAGCAGAGACAGACATGAATATTACCAGTAGTCGGATACTTTGATAAGAGAGGAAAATGATGCACATGTAGGTATCTGTCGAGGTTTTGTTTGAACCCTATCATCTTCATTCATTGTTCTCTGGCTTGTAACCATAATTTATCATGCAATGGTAGTCGAGTGATTTCTTATCCTCAGACTTCACTAAGCCAGGATATTGACAATTTAGGGTTGGATAAGTGTCAGTCGATGTCAAATTCAAAGACATTTATGTCAGTGGAGTTTACAAATGTACTTGAGCTAAATCTGGCAAGCAAATTTGAAGTACAAACTTGGGCCCTGTGTTATGAAGACTTACGATTGAAATTAATTGCAACTCTTTATAAGATACAGCCCTCACTCTCTGAACTTCAGATTTTAGTTTCTTGTTATCATCATTATGTTTACATAGATTTATGTGTAGTGTTCTGAAATCATGATGCTGTAATTGATATTTTTGTAAACCCCATGATAGTATTTGTGAGGACATGTTTAGCAATATACATGTAAACTGTTTGTGTGTATGTGTAAGTGGATTTTATGCAAAGTGGAGGATTATTATCATGTAAATGAAAATGTTGAGAAAACTTGGAACATTATATGATGTGGCTGTTAGCCACAGTGTGATACATCAAGAAGATGTACAATATGACATTATCAATTTCTTTTTCTGGAGAATTTCTGAGCAGTGTTCTTTTTTGTTTGCATGTTTATATTCATGCATAGCATGCAATGTATCATGTACCTTTCCTTCAAATTGTTTTTTGTGTTTGTGTTTTATGTGTTCTAGTTGTGAATGAAATACGCCCCATGGTGTAGTTCAAAGCGATACCTTTTTACTTCATGAGATTTTTCTTTTGAATGAAAGTACCCAATATTGACATTGTACAATTGTCTTTGGTCTAGGAATTATTTGAACACATCACCAAATCATTCTGTAGTTAAATGACGGGCTGCTGTAGGAGCTATAATATAGGTATCATAACTCATCTGTGCAAGTATGCATGTACGTACAACCCTTTTGATCTCCCCATTGTGTCCATCCTAAATAGACTTTGCACTCTGCCCGTGCACTCGTACAGACATCGTAACCAGTCTAATGTTAGCAGAATGTTTGTGAATGTATGGGCATATTTCTATATTTAACACTTGTTTATTCTATTTCAGAAACATGGTTTCAGCCAAAGACTGTTAAACAGTGCAAGAGTGAATCCTTGAGACAAAATTATATCAGAAATTGGTACAATCATGAAAAGTTGCACTTCAGAAGAGTTGCTTTCATTGTGTATATATTTTGCCTATTTCGAAAAGGATGGATTGGATTATATGCATGTATGTGATGACAAAAAGCAGTACAGTTACATATATGTTGTGAAGTATTGATGTGTATGACATTGTATAACAAGGATATGAATCATGTATGATAAGATTTTATTGACTTGGTGTGGTGCATTTTGCAGTGCAACAGGGGTTAAAATGATATATGATCCTTTATTTGCCTCACATGTAACACTTAAAATTAAATATCTCCAATACACGCTGGTTTTTGCTGCTTTTATTTCTTCAATATAAACATAACATCCCATGAGAAGCATGGAAATTATTGTACTGGTCATTTTCATATAAAAAAAAAACATGAAAAGTGCTGTTTTATGTATAGTCTATTTCTCTGTGAATTAAAGCTAGAATACTATTCTACTTCGTTTTGATGATAATCTGATTTACGACCTCTATGAGCTGCAAATACAAAAAAGTTTGATGATAGATAGCAGTTTGGGTAGGTAAGGAGATAATAGTAGGTTTAATTTTCAAAGCTCAAGTGTTAATAAGCTCATAAAAAGTAAATGTATCTCATAGATTAACCATATGTGAGCAGCTCTTCGATTAGCCTGGACTTAAATCGTTTTAAAGCACTTGCAAGGTGCTGCACTGAAATTGTAGCCAGTATTTAGAGCTGATATGAACTCTTTTTATATCGGTATGGAACATATCTCAGCATTAATTGCTGGTGTATAGTTAACTGTAAGGGGTAGAAGTGGTAAAGACTACTTCAACTATGATTGATGGAATCACATTGTGCCATGTCTGTGGGTTCCCATTTCAGATTGATTTTGGGCTCCGACCTGGACATCATCTGGGAAGGAATCATTGAAAAATGATAAAATCATTCAATTTAAACAAGATCTGGACCGCAGTGATGACAGCCGAATAGTTGTACCATGATTATGGACCATAATCAGTACCAATGCTAATCCCTTAACCTTCTAACAGGAATCTGAACTGCATGAAGATGTATGCAAATGAATGCCTTCATTCTGCATGCTCCTTTCCCCAAGACGGACCAATTTCTTGACATAGGCATACATGTACTGTAGGTGTTGCCAGATGCTAGGAGGATGGATATGGGTGTATGTACCCCCCCCCCCTCTCCCCCCCCCCCCCTTACATACATGTACCGTATCCATAGGTGCCAGTGATGAATACACGCACCTGTTGAAAGAAGTGTTGCCATTGACCATGTTCACACAGAAGTGCTTTGCCGCTGCAGTTGCCATTAAAGGTAGCCCGTCCCTTTTGCAGACCTAATTCTGAAAGTTCCCTGACTTTGTCATCATCTCTCTGGAATCGACAAAGCTTAATATTCGGTTTTGAGGAAGTAATCTCTGATAATTGATTGAGCTTCCTTTTTTCGTACCACAAAAAAATTAAATCTCAGTGAAAACTAGTAAGATTTTCATTTATTCTACGGGAGTTAAAGTACCTCTGACCTTAAAATTTCCCAGTTGGTATCCCAAAGATACGTGCTAAATATGTGCAAACTTTCATGAAGTTTGCAGATGTTTGTAAAGGGGACGGGCCATCTGTAACTCCTTGTGTGCCACATGCATACAGTCACAAGTAATACACACAAATCCCATAGAGCACCATTTGGTCTGGCGCACAAAGGGTTAACTGTGCTGTTGTGTTGGACCTTTAATATGATCACTTCACGCAGATGGAGTTGTGGACCATCTTGGTATTTAAAAATGTGATGATTGTATTGATTTGCCGCAGCACTTGGGGAAAAGACACACAGCAGTATAGCAACCTGCATTCGTGTGAACATGCCTACTGTATGTATACTGGCAGAGGGAGAGTGGTACTACATGTATGTGTTGGCTAATTGACAACCATAACATAACACTCTCCACTCCTGGCTAATGGATTTTGAGGGCGAGAAACCTCTTTTCTTCTTCCTTTCACATAGCCAGAGGTGGTGATTCATTGTCAGGGTTGGTTTCCATGGCAACTCATATTTTTGTATTGATTGATCGAGCACACTCTCCTATTAGACACGGTATAGAGCAACACCAGTGAACACAGGCAGAAAAATATGCTACATTTACTTTACATGGACATGCTACTAACTTGGTATGCTGATTATGAATTCTGTATACATTTGTTTGTACTTTGTATGTATCAGCAATATTGGCTGATGCAAAGGAACTAATTGGATTTATCAGCAATACTGGGTCTAGAAATCTATGGAAGAACACTCTTGTATTGGCCTTTGCATACACTGTACTATGATGAAATTATATTATGGTATTGCACTGGAAAAAGAGGAGACAGATTTATTAGGGGAAGAAGAGAGTAGGAGAGGGGAAAAACTAATGTGAGTCTCAGTCTCATATATTTTATTTACCATACATCATTTTTATCTTCCCCTTCTATACACATATCACTTTTTGTTTCCAAAGTCCTGAAATAGGGAGGTTTTTGTTTTGTTTTGTATTAGGGATACAGTAATGCCTTTCCTTGTTTTGTTATTGTTTACCAAATGGCTATTTGAAGTGGACCCATCTATTATACAATGCATTATTCTAACTTAACTCTTTCTATGCTAGGCAAACTGTAGCTCTATTGCATTTGTGTGCATCAGTGGTGCAAAGATCCCTTTATGGCGTACAAAAGGTTATTCAATCCTGAATCCCTACTGCATTAAGTTTGCTACAGGCCCTCTGCCCTACTCTGACAAAAGGAAGCAAGTGAAAAATCACTCAAAGCTGGGTTATCGTTATTCGTAGATTGTACCCAGCATTCCCTACATACGGCCAAAATCTGGACAAGAAATATTTATCTCGTTGTGAGATATTCAATCTAACATGATGTGGTGTTGCACTGATGCCAATGCAAGTGACAGACACATTTTGCTCATTTACAAGAAAAGTCTCTTTTGTTAGTTGCTTCCTTTTGTCAGAGTAGGGCAGCCCTGTGTACTATAGTTTAAGAGAATTAAAGCCCATATTGTTTCGAGTCATGTCAGAATTATGATTAATTGATGTTGTGAAACATCAGCCCGTTTTTTCCCCCATTGCCTTTTGACTTGATTAATAGCAATACAGTCTGTACTTACTTGCTATGAACGATAATGTGGTGAATAAAGTGAGACATATTTGCCTGCATACCCAGTAGTCTTAACTTGTGAGGCTCTTTTGTGTGTCAGATTTTACGGCACCTACACTACAGCTCAAAGGAATTGGCATAGGGAAGGGGCCGCAGTTTCAAACCGCAGTATATTTTGTCCAATTCAGCATTACATGATGCTTTTTAGGCTTAAGCATCCTGTTTCATGCTGAACTGGACAAAATATGCTGTGGTTTAAAATTGAGGCTCCTTCCCTTTCCCTTTCCCTATGCCAATTCCTTTGAGCTGTAGTGTACATGTAAGTGGTATCACTATGAACATGGGCCTTTTGCTACGTTGACAAAATTTGAAAGGGGCCCTTTGAAATTTTGTCCCTGTAACAAAATACCATGTTCACTGTGTATAAACAAGAGTGTTTGACTAATTTGCAACTATTTGAACAATGCATTATAATCATTTGGGCTAAGCGAACAATGTATGTCACATGGCCCAGAACACCTTTTATTTCATTTTTGCACCTACACTCGTATTCTCACACTTATACCCCAAAGTGCAAAGTGCAAAGTCCATACACACAACTGATGTTGGGAATAACTTGCATGTTTCCTGAGCTCAGAGATTGGAATACATCCAAAATTTAAGCTGTGCCAAGCTCTTTTCGTAACTAGTGTTCTTTCCCTTTCACTCCATCATCAAGATAAGCAATCTTATTTAAGATACTGGTACTTGATACAAATAAATCAATTTAAAGTGCCAGTAGTTTCGAACTGCCGTATTTGAAAGTTACCATTCCTTGAAAGTCCTGTAATTATTGTAACCATACCTACAAGTATTACTGCTCACAGACATGTCGAAATCAAATTACGTCAAAGCATCACACAGTATTTCATCTAGTGTGCATGTTGCACTGTATTTAAAAACTTTAAAATCTAGCATGCATGTCTGTATAAAATTTGAAAAACAATACTGCGTATCATCAACTACGATTACTTACAACTCGCATTGACTTCCCAGAGTCTTTTTTTTTTCATTGGTATTGGATATGACATAATCATCTTTTTTTTTTTCATTTTAATGGCAGGTGTTCAAAGCAACAACATAAATACTACTTTCAAGAGAGGGTACTAGCCTATTTGCAAAAGTCATGATACTCGGCAGGAATCAGCAATCTCACAGTTATAGCTTCAAGCACCCTTCCAGGACGTGCCGTCCAAAACCTACTTGAAATCTCGCAATCGGTGTAATTCCACTCCTCCAGATTGCAGTTCTACTACTGGGATGGAAGTTCTTATAGAGTATTTACTTCCATTTTTCGTGGTATTTACAAACCTAGAGAGAACCTTCTTGACCCTTTAGTCAAGAATGCAAAAAAAATATATACACATTAGCTGTATGCACATCTTGATGCAGTGTCAAACACACCTACATGTAGATCAAGCCTTAGAGATCCCAAAGGATAATGTATTTGACGGTTGGTTTCAAATAACTGACCACATTCAATTTTTGTTATAACTCATAACCAAACCTAGAAATTACAACTTCATTCAAACTGCATCTCACAGATGTTAAACCTTTTCAAAAGTCAAGTCTACAATGCTATTTCATTCTTTTCAACAATAGAATGAAACAACTTTGCAAATCTCCATGACCACATAAATATCAATTGATAAGCACATATCAACATTTTGCATAATCCTGAATTATAACATTATTAATCTATCAGTCAGTTTAATTGTAATGATTCTGTCAGTAAAATTTAGGCCAACTTTCACAGCAAAGGTACTTTTCTTGGTAGGTCCAAATATCAAAGCCAAACACAACAGCAAAAATACATATCTTACTGACAAGCTTGTGAGTTGTATTTTATCTTCCCTTCAAAATGCAGATGATTTCTTTCACTTTGAAATGAAAACAGATCAGGGATTTCCAACTTTTCTGACAAATTAGGCCTGCTAAAGCTCTATGAGCCTGGTATAATCACATTGTCTTTTCACAGTAAGAATACAGTATCTTAATATATCATAAAATAACACTTTTTCATGGGAGAAGATTGGCAAATCCTACTATAGCTTTAATCACAAGATTTCAGGTCATTCATGAAAATTTGGAATGAGACACAGGCAAAATTTGCTTATCAAAACAATTGCACAATACAAATTAAATATTTAGACACTGAAACATCCAATTTCGCACAAAACCCAATTAAAGAACTAAATTCTAAAATATATAAAATACCATACTGTCAACTAAATAATCATATTTCAAATTAATCTGAAAGTTAAAACTCTCACACAAATAATTTCATTAATATATTTCCTGATTTTCAGCCATTTTTTAACATAAATATTGCAAATTACTCTTAAGAGTTCTATAACATCCAAGATTTTTTCCTAAATTTCTAATGACCAGCCGACAAAATATTTTCAGCCGTATATGTTATCATTCCTGTTCACAATTGCAGTTTTGTTTGTTTGAAAGACAATAGTTTGGCAGAATTTTAAATTTACACAATAATTTGCCAATTATATACTTTTTTTATTTGTTCAATTGAAAGTCTGAGACAATATTATAACATGTCTTCAATAACAAAAACATTTTCACACTCTCAAGTTTTCAGGTATAATCTTCAACCATAAATTCACTGGAGCCAGGTTGACAAAGTGTTAAGTCTACGGGAGTGAGCAGATCTTGAAGTCAAGTACTTTAAGCTTTAAGATCTTGAAGCTTGCAATAACAAAAATGTATACAGATGCTTCTTTTCTTTGAATTCTAAACCATAAGTATGTCTGTCAGAATGCAGATTTTTTCAATCTTGTAACATACAAAACAAGCATGACAATGA
This sequence comes from Arbacia lixula, assembly GCA_963669155.1. Lineage (NCBI taxonomy): Eukaryota > Metazoa > Echinodermata > Echinoidea > Arbacioida > Arbaciidae > Arbacia > Arbacia lixula. Next base: position 26,055,611 of record OZ022578.1, read on the forward strand.
GAATCAAATATACAATTAAATATAATTCTTGTCCTGCCTATAGAGTACCGAAGTGGTGTTGTCATATTATGAGCATGTTGTCAAAACAATTGGCTCTAAACAAAATCACTCTATTGAGAGGTTTACTGGTCCGATATTGTCTAGTGGGCAAGTGTCGGGCACTCCCATTTAGAGTCCCTGCTGTGATCACCGCTGCTTGCTCTACCTGTATGGTTTATAACCAGTTGTCTTGACAACCAGCTTAAATTACGTCACACTTCAGTACAATATAAGTATCCTACAATACTGCTTCTGACACTTACAATCCATCAAAACCAACATACTACCTCATTAAAAAAAAGATTTTCAAGCCTATTAAAGGGAATCAGACCCGGCGCTCAAGAGGGCGTTATTCCATGTAAGCGCATGAGCGGACAGTACGTGTTGTCCAATGACGGCAATGTTATTCGATAATTTCACCGGTTACGCAAATGCCATGTTCCGAATGCCCGAAGAATGTCGATTCTCAATCTAGGTATGCCGAAATACAGTTCGGCTCATGATTCGGCGGCTGTTCCCTGCTGGCTCCGCCCACTTGCATACGGTACTTCCAGCTAGCACTCACGTACGTAGACTAGTACTAGTAGTAGTACTCGTATGTGCTTGCATGCGTATGTAGCTAGCTGGCTGTGCATTGTGCATGCACGATAATACGTGAAAGGGCAAGCAACGCATATCCGCAATCTACCAGTTTGATTGACAGCGTTACTCGTCAAACTTCGGAACTAAGATGGCGATGATTGTGACGTCATCCAACAGCGCCCTCTTGAGCTCCGGGTCGAAATTCCTTTAAAGCAGTTTTGTAAATGTAGGAAGTGTATCCTATTGTATAAATTACAGAGAATAGTACTCAAACAAAATGTTGTTGCTTTCTTTTCGTACGAAATTTGACATGTACAATGAAGAAAGAAATTTATTTCTCTAAAACTCAAACAAATGTTTAAAATTCCTATCATCTGGGATAAATTATTCTGCATAATAGTGGACCATTAAGATGGTGATACAATGTTGTCTCATTTGATAATGAAATGCAAAGTAGTAAAAACCTTTGAGGCTAACGTCTAAACGAACGAAATAATAACGCATTTTATACGCCTCTTGTAATAACCACAGCTTGATATTTGAAAAAGACTTTCAAATATTTATAATTGATAATTCATCAAGTATAAAAATACATGTACATGTTAGATGTCATACAATTTTTCATGGAGGCAAAAAAGATTTTTATGATTGGATTGCGATGGTCTGACTTGCAAAGAAAGTTTGTTCTGGTTGAAGGGGGATGGGAGTAGACACATGGCCGGCCTCCACACAGATCATCTTGGTGTACTCCTCATCGCCAAAGTCACTCATTTGTTTGGCTTTCTCCTCCCATGGGTTCCAGACCACTGAAGGAATAGAGACAATGGGATCAACATCATCGTTTGTTTATCGTCCAGAGTTTTCAATTCACTTATGGCTCTTCTCCATATGCTTCTCAGTATGTAGAACAAGAGTTATGGTTAACCCTAACCCTAACATTTAGCTAAGGGTGGACTGAGTTAGCTCACATCCACTTGTTGCAAAGAGACTCAATTATTTTTTGCTTAACTGTTATTTATAATTAATCTACTACACCTCAAAAGTGTGCTCATTCAATTCCAGTTGTCACATTTGATAGGTTCAAAATCCAAGAATGTATTTGCTAATCAAATATAATTGATTTACATTGTTGATGAATAAATCGTAACATCATCCATGTTCAAGAAACAGCACAATCTTGACATTGTCAAAATGTCATTAGTTACCAATAAAACAATTTGCTTTCTCTGACCAGGGGCCCATTTCATCGAAAAATGCGTCAGAAAGAAAGACAACATCGAAAAGCATTTAGCCACAAAATCTCCCAATTCAATAGATCAAATCATCAAGTTTATCTTGGTCAAGACTTGATATCAGTATTTACTTGTATCAGGGAAGTTTCTCTTAGTCAAGATTTCATACCAGTATTTACCTGTATCAGGGTAGTTTATCTTGATTAAGACTTGATAGCAGTACATGTATTTACCTGCATCAGGGAAGTTTCTCTTGGTCAAGACTTGATACCCGTATTTACCTGTATCAGGGAAGTTACTCTTGGTCAAGGTGATTGTTGCTCCATCAATAGTGTTGTTGATCTCATGGACGTTAGGTGTCTTCATGTATACTCTGAAAATGGGATAAAAAAAAACACTGCAAAGTTTCAACACTTCATTACACACGTAGTCCATCAAATAACATCTACCAACATTTAGCAATAAATTTCACAATTATTTGCACACCCATCCTCATAATGCATCAAAGATATCCAATGATACATGTTTTTGGTCGATAATTATAGACCGGTATTCATATTTTGAAGCATTTGATTTGCATAAATCTGTAATAAACTTAATTCAACTAGAGCAATTCGACTGCCACGCAGTCGATAAATATGCCTCCGCCTCTTTGCTAGCTCTATTTAGATTATTTTCAGAAAATCTGTTTGTTTGGTTGGAAATGTTCCAGTTCCTATGTGAAATGAAAATACCATTTATTCTGTTTTTCTATGTTTAGCGAAGTTTGGCAATGTTCATTTGACCTTTGACCTCTTACTTCTTTGACTTCCAATCTAACCAGTCTGTCTAAATCCATCCCTGTATCCTTGTGATTCTTGTACCATGTTTTCTTGAAATGCATAATTGGATTGGGATTTATTGTGAAAAGTATCAATTTAGGGGCAATTTTCAGCACATTTTGGCAAAGTTCATAAACCTTTGACCTCTGACCTTTCAGGAATTTTACCCAAACTTTCACCAGTCTACCTTCATGAAGTGAGACATCTCTGTACCATGTTTGTTTAGATTGAATCATTAGATTTGGATTCAATGTGAAAAATAGCCAATTTTTGCAAAGTGCATTGACCTTTTACCTCTGACCTTTGAGAAATGTCACCAAAAATGTTACCAGTCTACCCCCAAGTAGTGATCCATCTTTGCACCATGTTCAGTTGGTAATATACCATTGGACTTGGATTTACTTTGAAAAATATCACTTTGGGGGCAATTTTGAGGTAATTTTTTGGCAAAGTGCATTGGCCTTTGACCTCTGACCTTTGAGAAATTTCACCAAAAATGTCACCAGTCTCACCCTAAGAAGTGATCCATCTTTGCACCATGTTTAGTTGGTAATGTACCATTGGATTTGGATTTATTGTGAAAAATATAAAGTTTGGAGCAATTTTTAGCCAATTTTGGCAAAGTTCACTGACCTTTGACCTCTGACCTTTCAGGAATTTTACAAAAAATTTCATTAGTCTATCCCCAAGTAGTGATCCATCCGTGTACCATGTTTAATGAGAACTACATCCTTGGACTTGGATTTATTGTGAAAAAGGTCAAATTTTTGCAATTTTTCACAAAGTTCATTGACCTTTGACCTCTAAACTTCAGGAATTTTACCCAAAATGTCACCAGTTTACCTCCAAGAAGTGATCCATCTTTGTACCATGTTTGATGAGAATTGTATCCTTGGATTTGGATTTAATGTGAAAAAGGTCAATTTTGGCATTTTTTCACAATGTTCATTGACCTTTGACCTTTGACCTCAATCAGATTTGACCCCAATTTTACACACTTCATTGGTTTTATGCGATACACACATGTACCAAGTTTGAAGCAAATCTGGTTCACGGTTCTCAAGATATTGCCTAAACGGATTCGGGACGGACGGACGGACGTACAGACGGACGGACATACGTACGGACGGACGGACATACGTACGTACGGACGGACGGACAACCCGAAATCATAATGCCTCCGGCCACTTCGTGGCGGAGGCATAATTATGAATGTGTGTAAGATTTTATATTTTGTGATGTCATGTGTGAGGTAATCTCCCTTATGATTTGTACAACATAGTGTATAATTTAATAAGGTTTAAATTTACAATATACACCCGACTTTGATCATAAATTAAAACTATTGAAGGACAATTCCACAGTTTTGGTTAAAGTCATGTAACGTGAGTAACCAAAGCTTCTTTATTTCATTGAAAAAGAAGTTTCTGTGCTGAGGATTTGATTGCGTGTCATGGAAAGGTGGAGTGTTTGCTTCCTAAATAATTATTTACATCATTTCTGCAACACTATAACAGAATTTAAAATAAAGAAGCTTTGGTTACTCACGTTACATGACTTTAACCAAAACTGTGGACTTGCCCTGAAAATTCTAGACAGTAGAGGACGATCTATAGACTGCATTACTGATGAGGCCTGAGTCTCACCTATCATAGTTCTCGTTGACGGTCACAAGCTCCCTGTCCTCTGTGAATTTGGCTCCTCCCCGCACCTACAGCATCAAAAAAATAAGCCGAGGATAATTGGTCAGAGGGTTTAGCATCACAAGAATAGTTTACATATGTGTTCGTGATGATGTAATAGCGTTGTTTTGATCAATTGTTTATGAATTGTAAACATTGCTGTTAAATCGTTGCTGTATCAGTTATTGCCAAATATACATATGACAGGTATCATGGCAACCGTAGGGGTTAGAAACTTAGGAAAAGGGCCATGGTTGCATCTATCGCACGGTCATGCAAAGTCCCAGATGTATATAATCAAAAACCGATAATGTGGTCACATTATTTTCACTCCTGTGAGCACATATACCCTTACTGTCCTAATTGTAGTTTGTTTCCATTTGGCAACACAAAATAGTCATATAGCTGTGCCTGTATGTTATGACCTGTTGGTGTTTATGAACCCATATTGGCAGGCAGCCTCTCATTAGTCCAAGGAATGCTGTATAGTATATCTCAGGCGCAGCTTATCCAAGAGGAAATTGATAATCTCCTTTTCATATTTTCTTCCAATTGTTGGATACTTTTCTCCTTACAATAACTTGTGATTGAGATAAATTATAATGCTGGACATTACGGATAGGGGATTGGACTTGCAATCAACTCAGATCAATCGCAACTCTTAACCAATTGTTTACTGAGTCCACACATTTGCAGCATGGCTTGTCTCCACTCACATACTGAGCAGCGCAACCCCTGTGTAATCTGCTGTACAGACAATATATGACAGGGTGAATAAACTTCAAATTCCTTATAAGAAACAATTAAGCCATATTAAGCCATATGGACTCATAAATTAACCATCTGGACCCCCATTGCTAACACCAGAAGAAGAGGCAGGCAAAGTAGGAGGTGGATTGACGATATTAGAGAATATGGTAGTATGACATGGAAACGAACGGCACAAGATAGATCAAAATGGAAAAATGATGAGGAGGCCTTCCTTCAGCAGTGGAGAGAAATAGGCTAGAGATAGAAGCCACATCCATTTAGTTACTACGGTCCCACAGCAAATTTTGACATCCTCACTAGACCAGGGTTCACAAAGCCCAAAAATCTTACCGTGAGCAGTAGATTAATAAGAGGTCTAGCTATAGGCTTGAAAGTAGCCCCCTCAAAGATATAGTCATCCATTTTTCCCCCTGCAGTACAGGGGTTCTGATACATGGTGCGTCATCATGGCTCACCTTGTCCACATACTCCAGGTCCTTCAGTCCAGATATTGAGACCTGTGTGACATCATCCACCTTGAAGTATGTATGCAGCAGACACGTGAAGTCAAACTTGGTCAGGCCTGACGGGGAGGGGGATAAAGAGAATTTCCTGATAAGCATGTTACACAGTATATTAAATAAAATGTACACATTTGGAGAGCATTTGGGGTAAAGGGAATTTCCTGATCAATGTACAAAATAAATCCAGGCTAAAGTGTGTTATCTTGCGATTTAAAGGGCCATACAACTGAGGTCCTATGGTGTGATATCGTTTATAGAGGGCGCTGCGTTTGTCGGCGATCCTATCAGCCCCACCCAAGGATAGGTAAAATATCAGCAGCAATCTTTGATATGCTACGGTGCATGCATACACAATGAGTGGTGTGCCCATGTGTGTGTGAGTATTGCACCATAGCCATACGACCCAACCTTTTTGTAGCTTTCGGTCAGCTTTGTGGAGATCGATCTGTTATGTTACCAGTCCTACAAGCATGTCACAGGGGCGAGGGACATGTACAGGTCAATGGGCCTTTTGCAAAGCCCACACGCAACTCTTCTCCCCATCGATACTGACGATCATATACTTTTAAAATTACACATTTGGAGAGCACCAATTTGAAATTGATATGGATATTGCTATAAACGTGTGAAAGTGTAGTTTTGATTTTAAAATATTGCAGTGATGTAGGATCAGTCTTGAGAGGATGAAAAGAGGGATGTGGGGTAAAGAGAAAAAAAAAAAATACTACAATATGGGATTTGGATGTATAACTGGTGCAAAAATCCCTTGATTGCACATAAAGAGTTAAATCTTTACCACACATGGGATTTTTTAGTTTTGTATCAGAAATTTCCATCAGCCTTGAGTATAGGCTACTTGTCAATATTGGCTGTGTAAAGGGACTGTGTGCTCAGCTGTAAGATGTGAAGAGGTTTCTCTTCAAAACGAATGCACGCAAAGAGTCTTATGTAGTGTACAATACATTAGATGTGAAACGGTTCTCTTCAAAATGAATGCATGCAAAGAGTCTCATGCCGTGTATAATACAATAATATACTCCCTAGAATCTCCTATGAGGGTTTTCACTGATCTTGTAATTCATGGACAAAACATCTCCATATATCCAATTTTTTAATCTATAGAGTGAACATTCGATAACTGTTTATTCAAATGAATATTGTCCACACTTAATACATGTTGTGATTTTTGTGCTGAACTGAGAGCCTATTTAGTTATAAGACCTGTCAAATAAAGACAACCCTAATGTTAACATAAAACACTGCCAGGTGGTCTTTATACATAGGTGCAATTTCATGCAAGCTGCTCTGAAAGGATTGCATTAAATGGTCTTTACAGACAGGTGGTTCTTATAGACAGTGGTCTCTGAATAAAATTTTGTCCGTACTTTCATCCCAAAATGTAATTAGCCTGAAAACGACAACTGACTAAAGTATTGGCAAATTGAATGAAAAATAACTTTGTGACAGTCTCTGAGTGTGACATAATCGTGGGAAATTCTTTACAGAAACTTGTTATTGACTGAAGTTGCAAAGTCTATCATTAAAGTTAGAAAATAACGAAGCTATCGTTGTCATGGAGAGTACTGATGGAGGACATTATGGCTAAATGTACAGTGTACTTACCTTTATTTGTGACACTGAAATCAAAGACTGTGCATTTCTTCTTTAGTGTAACGGTGTATGTGGCTTTGAACCTGGAAAGATGGGATTCAATTTAGGGGGAAAAAAAGAGAAGAAATGTCAATAGAAGATCAATCCTAAAGAGGTCAAGAGGGGGTGTGGTGGGGCAATGGTTTTGTGATGAAGCACTTGACTCGTGATTGTGAGGTTTAGGGTTTGCACAGCGAGCACAGGCACTTTACAACTGCCTCCTCCTCCTCCCCCCCCCCCCCTGACCCCCCACCCCCTCCCCCCTTTCCTCACCCCACCCACTCATCTCAGAACTCTCAATGTTGTAGACTTTGAAAACTATTGCCCTGACTTGTCCCAGCTAGGTGCCATGTGAGCACAATGTGTAGTGATTTTCACAATAAATAGGGATATAATGTTAAAAGTGAAGGGTCAATAGTATGGTATCGCATTAAGCATCAATATTTGAATACCGGTAAAGCTTTAAATTTTCAACCATCAGTATATGACTACCAGTTTTTGTTAAGTTTAAGAATAGACAGATCAAAAAAGACCATCATCAAAATTCCCTCTGTAAATCAGATTGTAAATACCCTTATAATAAAAAATATAGGACAATATAGAACTATCACATCTACAATAATCATTGACTTGTTTTACACAGGTTTGTATCCTTCAGCCTGTAATGCAGCCCTCTCTTTTGCAACACACAGCAATGTATATGAGGTACCATTTTCTGGGTATGTATTGGTTAGTCTGTGGGTCTAGACTCAATTGTTAAACAGTCTCCAATATAAATGCATGCAAGTGCTTGGGAGACCAGACTATATAGCTGGACTTAACAGCTGTTGTTATCACGTGGCCTGTGTGATTGGAAGTAGTCTCTTAAAAAGTCAGACTTATTGACCAAATAACATGGGCTTGAATGTGCTTGGATTGTTTCCATGGTGAGCGTGCATTTTGGTAAAAAAAAATATTTTTAAAGAATCAATTTTATTCATACCACATACTTGCATACTTTCAGGATATAACTCATGGGATGAGACTACATACAGAAACTAAGGAAATAGAGCTTTCATAATGTTTTGACACTTTCTTTACTACACAATATTTTTTTAGCCTCAATTTGTTGTATTATAACAGAAACTATGACATGATATGGAAATAGATGGAATGGTGATGAAGGTGGTGAGCTACTTCATAAGTAATTATAGAGAAAAAAACAAAGATAGAAAATAGGTGCTAACAAATATTTTACAAGGGTTTGTAGCAGTAAACTACAAGCTGACAGCTGGGCTACCATCAAAGTCAAAGGTAGGCCAGCTAGTCACATTCCTACCATTCATGCATGTATATTCATGCCAAGCCAATCTCAGAGTAAGATTTATGGAATGGATGACGAGATGTACATACTTGTGGTTCCACATGCTCCTGCTCTCTAAGCTGTCCTCCAGCACGAAGGTGCAGAGAACCTCCTTCTTAGGGTCCTGTATTCAGGTGGGGAAGTGGGGGTGGGGGGAGGGGGAGGGGGAGGGGAGAGGGGGGAGGGGGGGAGGGAGGAGGAGGAGGGGAGGAGGGGATAATTGATCACATAATGTAAACATCAACAACCACAAACACAGTGTAAAGTATCTTAGGTGGAATGTACTTACAACTGAAGAACAAAAAGACGAACCTGCTTAATAGCAATCAGCTGATCACCTGTATGAGAGAGACTGCCTGTTTCTGTTAACTACACATGTATCATTTATAATGTCTCATTGCATTTTTGGAGTTGCTTGCCTGTGCATCTGAATTGATAATAATCAAACGTATCGACTTGTGGAAGAAAGGGCATGTACACATTTTAACCATAGGGGGTTTCCAAATCAAATTATTAGTACTAGTTGCCGTAATACTTTTCTTTTTTGTGTCTGTCTTTAGACCTCTTAAAAACTTTAAAGGTAAGGGGTAGCATGGTCAATGTGTAAGGGCCGTAATCACGACAAAACACTGCTCTGCACTACCATCCATTTGAGATGAGTCCTTCCTGGTAAATTGAAATAAAAAAAGAATGGGAACCATGGTAATGGAAGAATAATACAATGTAGTCTTACCAGTTACTCCCCTTTACCTCGATGCCAAAAGTGAACTAAAAGGGAATTTCCAATCAAACTAGTCTAAATTTCTGTTTTTGTGCGTGTCTAGACCTCTTAACAATTTAAAGTTAATAGTTGCGACAATTTTACAACACTGTAGTCCCTACCCCTACTACCCATTATCTCATTACTACATTCTAGTGTAGTACTCACTGCGGAAATTGTGTTTTTTGTGTGTCTAGACCTCTAACAATATAATCAAACAATTTATTCATTCATTTTCCCTGTAGGTGCAGGGGGAGGAGATGTTTGTTAGAGTCTGTGATTGGAGTAATTGCTGACTTGAACTGGAATGAGTCATTAGATAGCTGGCAAAAGCCTATTATGCTCACAGCATGATATGACATTAGACTCAACCACTAGTCTTCAATCTACACTGTGATACAATAAAATAACATCATATCAATATCTAGAGTCATATCTTAAAGTGTATTCATAATCTACATACATTGTTTCTGCATGTGTTTGAAATTGCACTACGGAAAATGCTTGTGATAATGTCAGATTGACAGAACCCCGTTTCAAAACGCTAATACTAGGGTGAACAAGAATTGGTCCAAACACACCCGAGTTATGTTCAGTCAACAGGACATCATTCATATCAGACAAAAACAACAGCTGCGATGACAATGACTAGAAGACTTGACTGATCAGCATTAGCCTGTCTTCCAGGCTGTTGGGCATATTTAAACCTAAACTATTCAGTAATAAGGTCTGGCTGCAGTAGACTAATCATTCTCAATTTCTTCTTCTGATCCTCCAATGATGGGACGTACAGGTACTCAGAAAAGAGGAGAATGATACAGTGACTAGTCTCAAGACTATTGGACTCTTTTATTTATTTTTTTTTTTTTTTGGGGGGGGGGGGTAGATCAGAAATGCCTAAAAGCCTGGACCCAAGACTAGACTTACTGTACATGACGCAATGCACTTCATTTAGGCCGGCATGCTTCAGGCGCATTTGGTAGTACGAAAGAGAAACGAACAATGGGAATAGAAATAACCTATAGAAAGGAGTGTTTACTTTTTAAAAAGAACAGCTTAAAGGGATAGTTCACCATGAAGATAGGTTGGTTTCAATCAAAGCAGAAACATGAAAGAAACATATGATAGAAGGTTTGACAAAAATTCCTCAAAAGCATAAGAAAGTTATGATCTGTTGAAATTTCCACTTTGTAACATCTTTTGCAAGGTGCTCTCCCATAAAATTATGTTGTGTGCAGTATAATCACATAAACTGCTCTGACTCTTTCTGCTTTTGATAACGGAATGAACGTATTTCTAATGATGTATCAAATGCACAGACAAAAGGATGCATAGTTTATCTTTTTGAGAAAGTGCACATGAACAAAAGAACATACCTTTCTTATCTTTTGACGGATATTTGTCAAACTTTTGCTTATATGTTTCTTTCATAAAAACCAACTTAATTTCAGGGTGAACTACCCCTCTAAGTCATTGATAGTTTTCTTAATTTGAGTGGTCTTTGTAACAATTGTGACTCATCTCATCGGAGAAAATTTGAAAGGAATGTAACATTTTTATTCCTTCTTATCATGGATTGGTTGATATATAGACTACTTACTGTCTGCTTATCGGTTAGTTCCCAGGCTGTCGTCCGGGCAAAGCCATGCTGAGGGCCCAGCTCCCATGGCCCAAAGTTCGCTGTGATGGGGATATTGTCAACAGAGATTCAGAGAACTATTATAAAACTGCTTGAATTAACACATTCAGTATTAATAAAAATAGATGGTGTGGGACAAATCGAGCAATGAAAGTGATAAAAGATGCATCTAATTAACAACCACAAATTCTGCATAAAATGAAACCAGTTTCATTGTTTAGGGATATGCTTCCCCTTTCTAATGATTAATCAAAGGTAATGTAAAGTTTGTGCCTTTCCTGTAGGTTCCTTCATAACTCTGTCCACTTGCAGATGTGTACACCACATCAATTAAATTGCATGCCTATACAAATGATTGTTGCTCGTTTTAATAAATTTAGAACATTTTGGAAAGGGATTGAGGAGGAAAGTTAGATTGGATTTTGGAATACAATGTAGGAGAAAACATCAAGATTGATGACAAAATGTTGACATACTGAGGTGGAATTTCAGAATACCATTCTTGGTACTATCAAACCACGTTCAAGAGCTATTTACAGGTACAGTTCTATACAGGCCTGCTCCTCTCCATTCAACTCCCGCCAACTAATCAAGTCAGAGCTGATCACTCAACATGGCAGCCACACAGCTTGCTAATCCCTGAGAGCCATTCCTACTGTGAGGTCTACAAGCTACATCAATGCTGATGCCAATTAAACCTGGCCGAAATGTAGATGAAAGGCCATGCACCCCCCCCCCCCCCCCACCCCCTTTCCCCGGCCCTTCACATCCCCAGTCGTAGCATAGCAAAAGCTTTGGTATGCATGCATCATGACAGTCCACACACATCTAGAATATGTTCAGTTTGGCCGGCTATCACAGATGAACAACATGATCCGACCCATGATAGTACGACTCCGTGACTCAGAGCTACCAATGTTGAAAATCAACAATCAGGAAGATTTTGGAAAATTTCACCAGAAATCAGGGAGATGTCTATAAAATGCATACAAGCCCACTGACAATAATCTATCAATAATCAGGGAGATTGGGTGATGTGATGAAATGCAATGCAGTATTATTGGCCCACTTTCAGAAAGTCTCCTGCAAAATCAGGGAGACTTGGCAGCTCTGGGGACTCGCTAACTTGCAGAACCCGGTCATGGGATTTGTACAAGGCGGTAATGACACATTTCTAGTTAAATAGGCCCTTACGACTACAAAAACATGGTAAAAGTTATCTCTGGCCTAGAGACATTTGGGTTGAATCTAGTTTACTGGCAGATACTGTCAATGGACCACATTCTTCAAAGCAGACTAAGCTAAAACCAGCCAAAACATGGTTCAATGTATCTGGGATGACATGTGTACCAGATTTGCTGTTTAAAAAATCAAAGATTAAAAGCTGAACCAATTCTAATGCATAGATGAAATTTAATCCTTAATCAAAGTTACCCCACATACATCTATTCTTTAATTGCACATAATTCACCTTAATTTTCATTAAAATATTATATCTTCCAGTAAAGACTGCCTTCCAAACTTCGAGCATGGATGAAGTATAGGCCATGTCCACTGGTAAAAAATACTTGAGCCAAAGTCTTTGAAGTATTCAAACTTTTATATCCAGTACTGTACTTTCTTTTTAACCCCTTAACATTTGGTGTATTATATATTAAGTATAAGTTTGTTGATTTACTAAGATTGTAGAGTGGGTACCAATGAAAAAGATATGATACTTACGAAAGACAACTGGAATTCCACCCCTGATAGCCTTCTTGTTGTTAAACACTGCATTTTCACTAAAATCAAGAGATGGTAGAAAACACAAGTTATGATCCACAATTTGTAACTTTGTTTTTATTACTGTTGTATTGTATCACTGTATTATGAAAGAGCAAATGAAGAGAGAGAGGGGTTGTGAAAGTGAGTTATGATAGGAGAAAAGAGAATGAGAGATGTCAGAAGCAAGTAAGAAAGGGAAAAAGAGAAAGAAGAAAGGAATGTGAGGAATTGAGAGAAGAGACACAACATAAGGGAGAGCATGTGACATCACAAAATCAAACCTTAAACATCTAATTACTTTCTTTTCCTTTGACCAATTTTCATCAAACCTTCACTAATATGTTTCTTTCAAGTATCTCAATTCAATTCAATTCTTTATTCAATTAACAAACAAGAATAAACAACTTTCATGAATAAGGAGTATAAGGCATCACCAGAAAGCCAATAGCTTGTGAGATGTGATAACCTTTAACATGTGGTTCAAAACACATAAGTATAAAGTCCATTAATTAAATGACATACAGTAAGATGAACCCAAGTACACAAATTACATAAAAATACATACTTAAAAAAACATATGTCAAAGAGAGACTAATGCAAGCAAATACAAACGAGGCAAAAACAAAAAAAACAAAGACAAAACAAAAACAAACACATCTGCTCTTATTGAAACCAACATAATTTCATGGTGAACTTTCTCTTTAATATTGCGAAGCTTGAGACTTTCCTAGCACCAGTAATTACTAAGTATGTAGAATGGGGAATGCCACACTGACTCAGGGTAAGATCAGTGACGTTAGGCCCCATTTGTCTCATCTCCAGTTAATGCATGGCAGTATGGCACAGGGCCAGAACCAGTCAAAGAGGCCCGTCAATCACATCATTGATGGCCACAAATCCACACATATGAATGAATCATTTATCTCTATCAACCTGCACTCTGTGTTCATGAAACCATAAAAATGATGTACAAAGATTGACATAGCTATCCAGTGGTGATAAAAGGACAAATTTAGGAATGGACTATGTTTACTCTGTACCATATAAAGGCAAGTGGTGGTTGTGGTTGTGATTGCTGAATCACTCATCAGTGAGGTGCCTTTGAACTGCTTGGACCATGGGTCCTGTTCTTGTTTGATTTCAGGATTCCAGGAAGAAATCAACTCAAAATGACATAATTGTTGAAATCATAATAAAATCCAGATTCGGTGATGATGACAGAAAGGTTCTTCCCTGATTACATCCTGTAATCATTGCCTGTTTAACCCCATACATTTAAAATATTAGGTAACACCAGAAAAAAATGGTCTGTTGAAATGTGCTATCATTTCTAGTACAGTCAGAAGAAATTAGACTTACCTCACAAATAACCTTTCACAGCCATTCATCATGAGAGACGTCACAGTAGCACCTGTTTGGATCAAGTACAAGGATAACAATTGCTGTTTAAATAGTAACCAATGGTTAAATTAGTCAAAAAGAAAATGTGAGAAGAGCACTTTCTTTAAAGGTGGTATCTATCTCTTTTGCAGTCAAACTCAAATCTGGTTAAACAATTGATGAACACAAAGTAGAATTCAAGTGTTAACAACATGAAAAGTTTACCGTACAGCAAAAAGGGTATCCACACACAAATACTGCCAAGAACCTAGTACAGTTTCATTAAAACAAGGTTTCTTAAATACAATGTACCGTTGTAAAGTCCACACACACAATACCACTTAACCAATTAATTAGTTTTTACTGTTTTGGTACAGCTAATGCAATTATGGGATATAGCCATATTTATTTGTTTGTGTGTTGTGATTTGTGACACAGAAAAAGTCATCTCTGTCTCTACTTGAGATGTGTGTAATGTTTGGAGGATCAGAATAAGCAACATCTCACAATGTCATGTTTTCTATATCCATTCTGACAGCCCTGTTACAGCCACTATCACACAGTTAATAATGTTCATGTAACATACAACACATATTACATAGCACACTAGAAATACCAGCCTAATGAATCAATGATATTCATCACCACATACCGATTCCCCCTAGGCTCATTAAATCCATTATCCACTTATTTCATGATATGTAATTTCATACAACTAATGGTAGGCCTACATGATATCTAGTTACAATAGTATGCAGCACACCCCCACACTGCAACACTCCATGACTAATGCATGTTGATCATTCACACCGTATAGTGTTAGCAGCTCTCTCATTACAGAAACTCTCATGTTGTTGCATGATCCTCATACCAGCTCACCCATGCAACTTTACAAACTGTAAAGAATCTAAATGAAATGTGTTTAAGCTGACATTGTTGTTCATTAGATGTTCAGTTAATTGAAAGATGAACAGCCTTGGATACAAACAGATATTATAATCACTTTTAAAATCAGAATTTATATGGTTATCTAATCAATGTGACTGCTGTATCATTGTTGCAGGAAATTTAGAGCTGCTTTAGTTCGCTCTAAAAGAATGATTTCTATGTTCATATTTTTTTTTATGAATCCAGTGGCAATTGTAAAATAAATGGAAAGAAAGCAGATCTACCACTCAGACCCCCATACCCCTTTAACTTGAGACGCTAACGGGCCGGGGTCTGAAATGAGACCAGCTCGTCTCCTGATGGTGTTGTCAATCTGTGGGGATTAAATGACCTTTACACATGCCTGCTGGATACCAACCACTTACTGCTGCAGGGGTAAAATGTCAGCGCTCAATTACTGGGAGGGGGTATATCCTCCTCCCCCCCACCCCCGCCCCCTCCACCCCCCACCCCTCCATCCACCCCCCCCCCCCCTCCCTTCTTATTTTCAATGCATGGTACACATCATATATCTAAAGAAAACCCATGCAATATCCCACCTTTGGAAAATGTATCTTCATATACAGTCTTCAAGTTTACTTTAATGTATATTGATTACTGATGGTGCATTCTAATATTCTGAGAGGGGGTTGATGTACAAAGAGCATAAAATCACACTGAAAACTCATACTCGTGTTAAAAGACTTGTTTTGCTTATTATTTACTTGTGTTTATCTTACTGTGCAGATGCATGCTCACAATAAGCCACACTACGCAGGTAACATAGACGTGGTGGAGGGGGGGGGGGGGGGAGATTGGAGGGCCGTGATGGAGGGGGGTATTTTGGCTGTCTTCCCCTTATACCAACCCTACCCATGGATGGTATCATTAGGGAGATCACACTACAGCATCTTCTCTCCCTGCTGGTATCATGGTAAATGTCCTGTCCATTTCAGGGTATGCAGAGTTCATGTTCCAATGATTTATGACTGCTGTCAGACCTAGCGACTCACTCCTGAGCTAATGTCACACAGACAAGATACTATGCAGATGAGGTATACACACACTACACCCTCCTCTAGCTGTAATACTGGGACTGTCAGGGGCATAGGAGAAATTGAAAAAAAAGACTTCCTATCACCTTTATCCTACCCCTAACTCAACATTATGTATCATGCGGTATCACCATTAGGTATCATTTTTTCCCTTCATTTCGTGTGGATGTTGCACCAGGAAGTATTCCGTGTTGTATTTCGATTACAGGATGTCTGTTTTGTTTTCTTGTTTTATTCTCTTCTTCTCCTTGTTCTTACCTCATCCCCCCCACACACCTTCCTCATTCTAAGCCATTTTTGGCTTCACTTTGCATGGCTTTTGCAAAAGGAAGTATTCCGTGTTGTATTTCAATTACAGGATTAAACATCTGTTTTGTTTCCACCTTAAATCCTTTTCTCTTCCTTGCCCTATTTCCCCCCCCCCCCTACCCACCACCACCCCCCTCCCCTCAACTTTCCCACCTCCTTCTTGCCATTCCTTTCAAACACTCCTCCTTTCCCTTCCTTCCTCATCCACCTTATTCTCACTCTATTTCGTTATTCTACCTCCTATCTCAACATATTCCTTACTCCAATTTGGCTCGACCTCTTCCGCCATCTCACCTTGAACACCTCCCGTACACATGTGAAATATATCACTGCCACAAAGCCCACACTGATGACCGAGAGATTCCTTGGTGCTAATCTGCCATTCAGGGTCATCATGTCACGGTATGCACTTGAAGGAGTGGACTACACATAGGTGTGTGATGATGAATGGGAACTCTCACTACGTTCCAGACTCTCTGAAGTCTGAACCTACGGTATCGTTAAAGGGATAGTTCACCCTGAAATCAAGTTGGTTTCAATAAAAGGAGACACAGTGTGAAAGAAATTGATCAATGAAGGTTTTATGAAAATCCGTCAAAGGAAAAGAAAGTTTTGATTGTGTCATGTTACATGCAAGGTGCTCTAGCTCCCATTTCTTGCGTAGTGCGTACAATTTTTGTCAATAATGTACATTTTCTCCAAAAAAAAAGACATGCATTTTATCTGTGCATTTGAGGCACATACTATGAAAAAAGATCATTCTATTGTCAAAAACAGAAAAATAGCAATTTATGGAATGATACTGTAGTGTACACAATATATGGGAGAGCACCTCGCACGTGACGTCACAAAATTGAAAGTTCAAAACATCATAGCTTTCATATCCTTTGGCGGATTTTCATCAAACTTTCAATATGTTTCTTTCATGTCTCTGCTACTATTGAAACGAACTTATTATCAGGGTGACTTATTTTCCCCTTTCTACCCCCTTCCTCTGCTCTGCATCCTTACTTATCTGTTTTCTTCTACTTCTTTGGTCAGATTTTCAACATCTCGATCATCTCCTTCAGAAATAATCTTCTTCTTTTCCTCCTCCTCAATTTTCCTCCTCCCTTATCCTCCTCATTATTCTTCTTAATTGTCATTCTCTTCCTTCTTCATCTTCTTCTATCTCTTTCTTCTGTTTCTCCTCCTCCTCTGCCTCCTGGTAGCATTGAATTCTTGCCCGCTCAGGCCAACCTACCATACATAATCACTTTCCTTACACACAAACTGACGACTCTATAACATAAGGCTTTTCCAAATTTAATAGCAACAACTAGACAAAATGTATGGAGCTGAATTATGGGGCCTGTTTTAATATACTGGCGGGATTATAAGAATACTGTGATTGTTTCTTCTTACAAAAATTGTCCTCCATTTTCTCTGAATGTGTGATGTTGAGATGTATGTCGTTTAACTTTATTGAAAACTTCCATGCTTATATAATATAATGACATTATATTTATAAACAACAATATTTATTGTGGACAAACATGCATTGTGATTTTACTGTATATCATTCAACAAACAATTAACTCAAGTCAAAGACTTAACTGGTCATGCTAACCTATTTCAGTCAACAGCAAGAGCAACAGGCAGCACTATAACCAAGGGTGTATGAAAGTGAAGCTACAATGTTGCAGTGCAGTTCATACATCCTTATAATCAATGATAACTGGCAGCAGTTAGGTACTTAGTGTTACTGTAGTGATACTGATAGACTGAAAAAATCAGTCTCTGTACTGACTGTAGCCAGGCCGATTGATCCAATGAGATTGCAACTGGCTCCTCTGAACTCCCAATTTTTGGATATGTCCAAAAATGTAATTTCGATCAAATGTCCCGAATGAGATGGTCATTCCTGTCTAACTTAGTGTAAGCCTACACTACAGGAAAGTGTCCCATGTTATTGCTAATCGAGATCGAATACTCACCATGTAACTGGATAGTTGCTGAAGAATCAAGCTGTCTGGAGAGCACCACCTGTTCCTGGCGTTCATCTTTGGGACATTTCACTGCTGCCATTTTCCTTTCCAATCCTTTTGTACGTATTACCGGTATGTTTCTGTCCAGGCAGTGAGGGGTGATCACACAAACATGCGGAAGTTTGTTTCGAAGCCAGAGGTTTAACGTTACACACGGTAGTCAGAATGTATACAGTGATCTAGCTAGGTAGCACAGCGCAAGTAAAATGAAGCCGTGAGTGAACTAACGCAATGTCCACGCTTCATCGCGCGGAAAGCTCCCGGGCCACACGCTAGCAGCACTGGCCTTGTTACAGCTTTGTTGGCTTTGAGAACTACCGAGGCGCGAGTCTAGTCAATTAGAGTCGCCATGATAGACACGCCCACATTAGTGTACACATTAGTGTCGCCGCTCACCGCTTGTTGGCACAGATTAAATGTTTCATCTTTCATATGTATTTCTTTCATGTAGTCTCCTTTGCCTTCCTATCTAACGGTCTGTTTTCCGTCCATCATACTTCTCTTCTTTTTTTTCCCCCTTTCTCTGGATTGCGCTTCATGTACATTTTCCTTTTGTCTAATTCCTATGATGTCTTTGATAATTATGAAACCCTACGGAAATCAATTTACCCCGTCCCATCATTTTATTGACTGACTCGACATCGTTCTGTTCTTGTTTTGTATCTCTTCCATATAGTCTCATCGTCCTATTGCATTGATACCACCCTCTCCGTTTGCTATGTAAATGCAAGCTAATTAAGGCCTATATAGGCCCATACAATGTATTTTGTCTTCTTGACTTTCAGCTTGGTTCCTCCTCGCTGTTCATCCTCTATTTAGGCCGGCTCACGTTGCTCTAATTTGTTATTTTTCTTCTCCTCTCAATCATTGCATGCACTCCAGCTTCATACTGCATTCCTGTTAGAAGATTCTACTTTGTAATATTTCTCTTGAAACAGTTTCTTTCGAAGAAAATATCAAACACAAAAAAACTGTTCATATCCCCTCTTTAAACATTACACGCACCCTTTCTACACCCCTTCTTTATTCTCAACCTTTCCACTCATTCGATTTATTTATTCCTCATTTCTTCTATCCCGTTTTTACATCTCTTTCTCTCCCGCTCACTATCTTTGACTCCTTTTCACTCTCTCACTCTCTCTCTCTCTCTCTCTCTCTCTCTCTCTCTCTCTCTCTCTCTCTCTCTCTCTTGGCTCTCTCCTCCCTCTCTTTCTCTCTCTCTCTGTCTCTCTATCTCTTTCACTCTCTCTCTCTCTCTCTCTCTCTCTCTCTCTCTCTCTCTCTCTCTCTCTCTCTCTATCCCTCTCACTTTCTTTGTCTCCTTTCACAATGTGAGAAAATTTAATTCTGTAAAAGACTATTTAAAAATGAATGAAACATATATTCATGACATGGTTATTAAGTCCTTAATGTATGAACCCACATAAGTTTGCAGATGATTGTAAAACGTATGGACCATCTTTAACAGTGCTTTTCAAATGACAGTTTATACAGTTATATGTAAGAAAACAATAAGCTTTATTTCAACAGTAAGATAAACTTTTGTTTTCAACAATAAAATGTATCGCTTCTATCGACCTTCAAATTACAGTGTATCAATCTGACTTTGGTCTCTCGGTGATCCATCTTGAACTTAATCTTATCTCAACAAAGTCAATAGAGCAGACACAACATTAAAATATGGCAGCAAGAAAGCTAACATATGATTACATAACATAGCACAATGTCGGAATTCCTGTCACCGGTCATACTTATTCAACCTCACTTTGCTGAATACACAAACAAATAACGGTATTAGAGGAAGGAAATATTGTGCAATCCCACACTGGTGGGGGAATATTTCTCAAACAGCCAGAATTTTCTGAATTCCAATGTTGAATGACACAAATACATGTATGTATACCATACAATGATAATGTCTTCACCTCTGCAACAGATACTTTTTGTTGTATCCACACAAAAAAGGCCAATGTAATGTTGATGCAGATCCTGCACTCTTTTTGTTTCAATTCCATCTACCCCAAAGCAGAATTTCAAGGCCCAATTTTATATGTCAATGGACAGCTGGAGTTGATACCACATTATTAAACAAATAATTGTGAAAAACCAATTGACAGTACTGTCAGTACTGTGACTGTACAAATGAGTATTTTTAGTCTGGAACAACCCAACACTTAAAACAATGATATATTTTAACCATTGGTTATGTTTGGTTTTGCCTAGCTACACCCTGCAACTATGCAAAGATCAGAGGCCAAAAAAACATCCCATTGCTGGGACAAGAATTGAACAACTTTTGATAAGCAGCACCTTTGCTGCATACTTTTAACATTGATCGTAAAAGGGGAAAAGAATACATGTACTAATAAGAAGTTCATTTGTTTAGAAATGTAACTTTGAGAGAAATCGGTTATAAATACATGTAATATGAAGTTGTACATTTCTAACACTAAGGCCCTACTTGTCTTGAAATCTTGCACTGAAACATCCAGTTATCTCATCATGTAATAAAATGAGAAAGTCTGTGATCTTCCTGCATTATTTATTTTTGCCTTTGCATGCATTACAAGCAAATCAAATTGGCAATGTAGGTTTTAAGGACTAGCGAATGAAGGCTTTCAAAAAGCTCATGACTTTCTGATCACCCTGTATTTCCCTGATTTTCCTCATAACTGTCACTCTCTTGGACTACTCTGCATTCCAATAAAACTCCTTGATATTAATTGTTCCCATTTATGGAGCACAACTGAGATGAAAAAATGCTGGAAATAAAACAAACAGCCTCAATACCCGGAAAGAGCCAAGACGAATTGTCTCCCAATCAGTCTATGGCAATGGAATACTTGTACCATGGAGACATATTTGTCCAGTCTCTGTCACATCAGGCAACCACGAATGTTCTAGATTGATTTAAAGGCTCCTGAAGAATCCCATTATAATAACAAAAAAATGTCCTGAAACAAGATAAGATACTACATACTCATTCCACATATATTAGGAAAAAGAAAATGTATCATTGACTGATATATGTCTTGGCATGAAACCAAGCAACCTTTTTCCAACAGGAACCACATGTCCCTTCTGCTTGTGGTGATATAAGTATCTCGTATTGGTATCCAAAAGCACAACCTACTGATAATTGGAATATAGATAATGTTGTAGATGTCAACATGTTGATATATATGTGAGCTCTAGTCCTTGTATGGAAAGAACTGCAGTGCAAGGAGTCTTTTAAGTTCACCAGAATTGAAGACAAATTAGAAGAACCTTATTGTGTGCCAGACAACCCAATTTTAGACTATGACGATGATTAAATTCATAAAATGCAGCGCAGAAATTGTAATGATCAGTTCTTAGCTCAGTTTAAGGAAGTGACCTATACATTAACAAATTTCCAGTCCGTTCTGCATCAAAAAATGTTGAGAAATGTATCATCCCTGATAGAGCTTTTCTTTGCCTGGCATAGCTTGATTTAGTGTGAGCCAAAGCTGCATATCCCCATGAACACAAGCAGGCAAGTAGAATATGAATCGTAAATGTCTTCAGAGAACAGTCTCGCTTTTGGAATGGTATAGATATATAGAGCTTTTTCTTTGTGTGACATAAAATTAGCACACACAATGCTCTATTCTGTTATTACTCCTGGTTTCGTTTTGCATTATTCAGTTCATAACTAAAACAGCGATTCTTGTAAGAGCTAACCAGAGCTGTATACACAGGTCTGAGGTGAGCTGTGAAACACTGCCCTCTATGGCAAAGGATGTACACTGTGTAGCCATCTGCTTTGTATGGACATGATTTTTAATTTTCCTCTTTTTGACACATTTTTAACAAGGGAACGATGAATCTTTATCAAGCTTTCCCACTTGCATTGGCACCAGATATATAAAAAAAATCTTGACAACAGCCTTGCATCTACTGCTTTTCAGAGAGCTGTAGAACTTATGATTCCACATCAACTCAGTAAGAAAGGTGATCTTCTCAAATTATACTTGCATTCATGAAATCTTGTATGTAGACACTAAATATTTCTTAAGCATATTCTTTTCTACCGATAAACTAAGTTTTCTACATAGTTTTTCCAGTTTGTTGTTGTTTAAAAAAGAACAAAATAACATGTTAGTTCGCTATGCATACTTGGCCATGCCTAGACCTGCCTGGCATAGCCTGCATGCAGGAGAAGTTGGCAGGTTGAGTCGGTCTACTTCTTCTTCTCTTGCCACTTTTGAAGCTCTGATTTCAGACTAGACACTTTAGACTTCTCTTGCTCCAGAGCAGCGTACAGCTCGGCAACCTGAGAGGAATAGAAACAGAGATTTTTCAAATGTTACCAAAAAAGTATATGGTCCCTTTCTTACAGTGTTGCGATTGATCTGAATCGATCGTAAGTCCAAACCCCTATCTCTAATAAATGGTGTTTAAGTACATGAAGTACAATCAGCCGTTTAATTAATGCAGATTCATTGTACTCTCTTTCTAGTGACACTTTGTTCCTGTTTTAACATATTGGGAGTTAATTTCCAACAATTCTAATATCATTTGACAAATCATAAGCTTTGTATTCAGACAAAGTCTTGTAAACAACAAGACATTTCATTTATAAGCATCAGATTTGAACTTAAGCTGATGGGAATCAAAATCATTGAGAATGTGACTTACCACAAGAAGGGGTAACCAGTCGTTCGTAAAGTCGTTCATAGCTTATGAACAGCTTGGTGACCCCCTCCCCCCCACCCCCAGCATTTAATCTAGCTAGAAGCATGAATGAATAAAGACTGCGACCCTGACACAGATCAGAAAATGGCTAATGATTATACATGTCCTCTTTCTAGATTGCCTATGACTACTGAGATTATAACTGGTACAAGTTCAGTGTACCTTTCAATTAACATGGCAACAACAAGTGGGTATTCCTTTACTCACCTCAGAAGTGAGTTCATCCTTCTCTGTTGTGAGTTCTTCAACTTGGATGAGAACAGAAGCCTTGTCTTTCACTGAAATAACAAAATATGATAAAATAATTGTTGTTCGTGTAAGAACTGTTAGCAAAGGCTAGCTATCATTTTGGGCACACTTCCCGTTCCCCACCCCTACACACAAACACACACACACACACACTCCTACTCCTTTTTCATCCATGTGCAAGCCTCAAATTAAACAGCATATACTTCTAATGCACCTGCCTCAAAAGAGTGAAACAGTGTACCTCTAGCAGATGCCGGTAATACCAAGCAAAGTATGCAAAATAGGGATATTAGTTTGAGCATGATGACGTCATGGTCATGGATGGAAAAAAAGGGAAAAAAGGACTAAAAATGGACTAAAAAGGACTAAAAATGGAGAAAATAAGAATTAAGTATAATATGCACATTCTCAACTTGCTCATTTAATTTGTTCAATGTCTGAAATGCACATTATCCCATTCCACTGTCAGTATCATACATTATGGTCAATATACTGATGTCACTGACCTGTATGTGAACAGGAGGGATATGATAATAAACCAATACAAGGACATTAATCAGACTTCAAAAATACTTTTGATAAATAGAGTACTTACTTTCACCCTGCCCTAGTATAAAGCATAGTTGCTTATTCCTCTTCTTCACTTGTACTAACTCTTCCTGTACAGAAAATGCAAAGAACAACATCAAATCAATTATATATTTCTTTGTACATCAGCCAATGAAAGATGAAAATCACCTACAATTGATATACTTAACAGCAAATCCTTTTCTGGAATTCTGAGATTTCGGGGCCCAGTCTGTATCTTCAAAAAGGAGGATCTGTAAAGCTTACAATACATGGGGATTCCAACAAGTTGAACAAAACCCGACTTCCACGCTGCTACTTTTCTAACAATTCTAATACACACTCTGAGTTAATGAAGTTCACATAAAGTTTAAGTCACATAATGATCATGATTAGATCAGTTTATTTGTATTGACACAATCCACCTTTATTCCATTGCTAATCGTTATAAATTTTCATCGCTCAGCAGCCATGATCGGAGGACGGTTTGGATGCAAAACACAAACTATTAAACCCATCTCTACTGAAATCTCTACTGAGCCGGCTTATATGCAGGCTCCCTTTACTCTGCTCACATACTGAACAGCGCGACTCCTGCATAATCTGATGTGTGGACAATAGTAAACAGGCTATGCATTAACTTCAAATTCATTATAGGGCACAATTATGCCACATCCATTCGTTTTCTGCCGTTTCATGGCAAATGGCAAAGTTGTTACTGGACGAGGATTCCCGAAGCCCCATAATCGAATCGTTTAAAGACAGTTGTGGACTTTAAGTGTCTTTCATAATACATGTACCACCCCAATCCATGTATGTCTGCCAAACTCACACACGAGGATGCGAATGATACAGAAAAAGTACAAACCTTTAGCTTATCCACAGAGCTGGTGAGTTCTTGTACTTCAGCATTCTTCTTTTCTAGTTCATCGGCATATTGAACTTGCCTTATACTGTCTATATCCTGATTGTGTTTCTATAAAGGGAGAAGAGAAAAAAAAACATATATCACACCATACTGTTGTTTTTATTGATTATATGCTACAATTTCTTTCACTACTCCAACCCTTAAATTTGACCATGAATCAAACACGATACCTAACCAGGGGGTGTTTCACCAAGCTGTTCGTAGGTTACGAACGACTGGTGATCCCTTCTTGTGCTAAATGCGATACCACACTTTATTTATTGAGAATCTGATTTAGCACAAGAAGGGATCACCAGTCGTTCGTAAAGTCGTTCGTAACTTACGAACAGCTTGGTGAAACACCCCCCAGAACACTAACCTATAAACTAACCTAAATATTTTGTTACTGTAGCTCGTATCAGTTAAATGCTATAATTTCTTATTTTCAAACTATTTACAATGATTCATTCTCAGCAAGGTTGTGATTTTAGATGGGCTAAAAAGGATCAAATACCTTTAAAGCTAAAGCATAGAATTTACATCTGACAGACGAAGCGAAATATATCAGTAATTAGCAAGAATTGTCTCTTTTTTTATCAATCTTCCATGAATTTGGTCATACTAAGGATAAGCTTTACAAACAAAAGTAGGAAATAAAGACACACTTATTACCTCTGATTCTGAATCTTTCTTTTTTCTTGACTTCTTCTTTTCTTTCGCCATGACTCTACTGATCTCTTCTTTCACACTAGACAGGATTTCTTTTTCTTCTGGAGGCGGAGGCTGTAAAACATAAGCATGAATTAGAATAGTTATAATGCTAAATATGTTACTACAATTTTGTATCACACCTGACGAAGTGTTGCAGCGGCGCACAAAACGTCGTGATCTTTTCGATTCCGTTTACCTTACATTGCGAGACAAACAATTATCAGTAGAATAGTTATGTTAGAACATCTCACATTGCTGCTCTTCGATTCATGTACAATATATGGTGGTATACCAGGAATACCTCAGTATAAGCTCCATACTATAATGCAGTGTCCTAATTCATGGTAAGGTGTTCTACATTGTGCCAAACAAGATCATTTAACCCACCTCCTATATCACCCTTAATGTCACCTTAAATTCTTCTTTTTCCATTTCAACTGAAAACAAAAACGTGCCATCAGTATGTGGTAGTGCTCAATGTCAATTTTCTACTGATTTTTTTTTCATCACAATCTGTATCTTAATCTAAGCATTGAAACTCATGCTTCTAATGTCTATTGAACTTCTTTTTCAATGTTATCAGTGTGATATGATTGCAGCCTGAAGGCTATGATGTCTTATCAGATGAAACTCTTTTTGTAGCCAGATCGAGAAGGGTGTAAACCTTTCCCACAGATTAAAATATACATACTAGCATCATCCCTGTGTTGAGTGACACTATTCTCTGATAAAAATAAAGGAAAGGTGTCAGGAGTAACATGGCCATTTAATAGGCCATCATGCTTTGTAAGAGTGCATGATAGCAAACAAAGCAAGAGTCTAATCTTGGTCAGCTTTCCAAGAATGGACTAATCCTCCCATTCATGGGCAATGAATGAGCAGGAAGTGCTGCTTAGCATTCATGGGTTGAGCTCAATCCCACCCTACTAGCAGGGTCTATGGTACCGCAATAGTACTTGTACAGAATATTGTTTCAGTCCACATACATGCCTCAAGTGCTGAGGCTGGTTCCTCTTGGATTAACCCCTTCACAACAACTTTGGTACTTCTATGTCATCAAGACCTATGAACTTGTCGAACTCTTCACCCCCCCCCCCCCCCACCCCATCTCTCCCCTCACTCATCACCCTCTATTCCAGCTTGGATTAACCCCTTGACACTCACCTCTGGTACCTCGATTTCATCCAGACCTACGTCCCCTGTCCCCCGCCATGCCATGGCTCGTGGACTAGTCCACCCCCACCCCTCCAACCCCATCCCCTTCTCACTCCAGCCCCTCGTGTCCCCTTCACTACACTCACCTCTGGTACCTCTATTTCATCCAGACCTACATCCCCTGCCCCCTGGCCCTGTCCCATGGCTCATGGACTAGTCCACCCCCACCCCACCAACCCCATCCCCTTCTCACTCCAACCCCTCATGTCCCCTTCACCACACTCACCTCTGGTACCTCTATTTCATCCAGACCTACGTCCCCTGTCCCCTGGCTCATGGACTAGTCCACCCCACCCCTCCAACCCCATCCCCTTCTCACTCCAGCCCCTCGTGTCCCCTTCACCACACTCACCTCTGGTACCTCTATTTCATCCAGACCTACGTCCCCTGCCCCCCGCCCTGCATCCTGGTTGTGGAACTCCTGCAGACTCATGGGCTGGGGCTTCTGGAGGAGTTTTCTTCTCTCCTTCCGGTTCAGCGGCTGACTCTTCCCAGGATCCTCCTCCTCTTCCGCCGCAGCGCCCACCTCTTGAAAGAACTGGCAGGGAGGAGTCGACATGAAAGAACAAGAAGATGAGAAAAAAAAAGAGAAAACGATAGGGAGACAGAAAACAGAAGAAAAAACCAAAGAGCACACAGCCATTAAGAAAGAAGAAAGTGGTTAATTATCAAGGAAAGAAAGTGCAGAAAAAAGGGAGAAACAAGAAAAAGAAAAGAGAAGAAAGAGCATATGAGCATGGAGGAATGAAGAAGGAGAAATTAAAAAAGAGAAGTAAGAGCATAGGAAGACAAAGAGGAATAGAAAAGGAAGAAGTGTAAAGATGGATGGTATCAAAAAACACATGAAAAATAAAAAATAAAAAGATAAATATCAGGAATTGTAAATATATTCTTACATGATTCGCATAATTTTCAACATTGTAACAAATAAAGGGCTGCAACTAACAAAGCCAATGCACTGCAGTAAAAATTACAGACCAACACCATTCTGAGCTGAACAGAACAAAACACAAATTGATTATTAACTTCAGGATTTGGTACATTTTGTTATCCTGGCATATTAGTATCACTTAAATTAATCTTAATGACAGCGTTGACAGTATTTGGAGGTTTTATAATCATGTATAAAAAAAACAATAATTATAATTCCATGCTTGTAAAGCTGTGCTGAAAATGTTTCCATCATAAACAGACCTCAAGAACTGTAATTCATAACTTAAAAGAAGCATGATGAGCAAGTAGGTCAAGACAGACTTAGGGCCCTGTTGCAAAAAAACTTACCATTGAAAGCAACTTTGCTACCGATGGCAACTTCTATGGAAACCTTGAATTTGATTGGCTGTTGAGCATTGTAGCTACCATTGATGATAGAGTTACCATTAATTGTTAGGGTTTTCTTTGCAAAAGGGCTTGGGTCTTACAAAGGGAGGGAGTAATGAGCTCCTATTGCTGCCACCTTACCTTTTGTCTCCTCTCATACTCCAGCTTGCTTTGCAGGATAGCCTTCTGAACGTCTCTATGATATTGGTTATCTACAAACTGTGTGGATAGATCAAGAGAAATAAAACAAAGTTATGTAAGTCACCTAATGCAATTGGTAGTTACAAACATGGTTCCATAGAAAGAAAATTGTATACGGACTAACAGTACAGACGTATTTAGTCTCTCTGTAAAGTATAACGTACCCTCACCAGGGCCCTGTAGCATAAAACTTACCATTGATAGTAAGCCTGAGTCATATAGATTTTTTTTGTAAACCGGGGCTCGATGACGTTGCTCCGGTCGAGCTATGGTGCATCGATAAATTCGAGGCGAAGTCGGAAAACCTGATTTTTCCTCTAACCCGACACTGTATATGGTGCGTGTACCCTAGCAACATCACTCGTCTCGTGCCCGCGCTGTTCGGCGTGTTACTGCCCGCACCCATTTCACTACACTGCATATTTTTAATATAGTCTTTGCGGCGAAGTATAACAACTTAGATGGATGACAATCATGACATATCACAATACTTCCCCAATATTTATCTTGACAGCATCAAAACTTATTGCTCACTCCCAATCACGTCAATCAGGTCCCCGGGCCTGTGATTTTTTTCTGTCTCATATTCATAACTCTCATCGAATTCGATCCCCATCGCACACACTCGAGCTATGCTAGCATGCATCACTCGCACTGTTCACTGATTCTGATCGATGCATCGGTTTCAACAAAACGGCTCCGGGGCTCGATAGTTTCGATCAAGGCCCGGTTTACAAATCAAATCGACTCAGGCTTACCATTAATGGTCAGTTTTATGCAACAGGGCCCAGAATGCAAAACCCAAAGTTGACTACATGTAGTACACTAGTACCTTTCCCTGGTTTGTTGAAAGCAATGTGTTCAGCCTCAAGCGAAAGAAGAGAGAGAGAGTTCAAGAGAG
This sequence comes from Arbacia lixula, assembly GCA_963669155.1. Classification (NCBI taxonomy): domain Eukaryota; kingdom Metazoa; phylum Echinodermata; class Echinoidea; order Arbacioida; family Arbaciidae; genus Arbacia; species Arbacia lixula. Next base: position 26,084,881 of record OZ022578.1, read on the forward strand.
ATACATTTAGAAATGAGAGAGAGAGAAAGAGAGAAAGAAGGAGCAAAGAGCAGGACATAAAGAGAGAGAGAGAGAGAGAGAGAGAGAGAGAGAGAGAGAGAGAGAGAGAGAGAGAGAGAAGTTGGTTGATGTTAGTTCTACTAACTCTGGTTGTACCACTGTCCCGACCGCCAACCCCCTGACGGGATGACCGATCTGTCGTGCCCAAAAGACGCACAAGTCAACTGGCTTACGCAGCTCCAAGAAATAGCTTGAAGTTCTACTACCTTACATGAAAGAAGAAGAAGAGAGAGAGAGAGAGAGAGAGAGAGAGAGAGAGAGAGAAAAAAAAAAAGAGTTAAAAAGAGAGTAAGAAGGAAAATGACATAAAGTGATGGAGCATCTACTTACCCCTTGGTCCCTATCTTGCCACTGCTCCCACTCTTTACTACCAGGCGGGGGAGATCCAATCTTCAGGACTTCAGGGTGAACCACGATGGGTTTACTTGGAGAGGGAGCAGACGCCAGAGCCTTGGGAACACTCGCAATCTTGGTGAAGGCCATTTCTCGCAGCTGCAGAGGGGAGTCAACATATCAGAATTAAAATAGTCATAATTGCACATACGATGATCAATCAATACCAACTAATGTTACTTCACTCTCATGGACCACTGTTAGTGTTACCAGTGTCTCCAAACTCTCCATATCTTACCTAAAATGATGCCCCCTACAAGTCTGATATAAACTACTTTGAAGTATTGGAGTATTGGAGTAAACCTCTACATTCATGTAACAAGTTTTCCTGTGATTGAGCCTGCACACTACATCGGTTTAGGGCACTATGCCCTAAAACTTGCCAATTACAGAAGCATAGGTCTTCACAAAGGCCTACTATATGAGGAGGTAAGTAAGTACCATACTGAAAAGCCATTGGCATTCTGCCCAATACTGTGGTTGAAACTTGCACTTGCAGAGCATGTTTAAAGAGACCAATGATGCTATGAACTTGACACCAAATTGTAAGACAATCAGATCTTTGGCATCTTTGTCTGAGCACTAAAGCCTACTCTAACCAAGGTCTGGGCAAGAAACGAACCTTGTTTTACCAAGTCTGGGTATTTTACACTTCATCGGACAACAATTTGCCTTCACATAATTTTTATTTTTTCTTTGATAAATTAACAGCTTAAATTTGATGAAATCGGGTTCGGGTTAGGATCCAAATTAACAGAGGTTTAGGTGTACAGTAGGGTAGGGAAGCTTAGTGAGGTGCATGTGATTTAAGGGCAGATGGCCTGATTATCATCACAAAACAAACTTTTTTGATAGCATACCACAACTATTGGCTACAACACAAACTCGTGTAAATGGCTTCTCAATAAGCATGTTTAGTTATAGTGAGTGGTCCACATTATGTATCAGCACTGCATATCTTCCTTTTATAGGGCCAGGGGCCTCGGGAGCTTCTCTCCCTTCCGTATTTTATGCGTACATTTTTATTGTTCCAATGCACTGTTGTGTTTTTAGGTATTAGTTTTTGTCATTTTCTGTCAGTCTTTTGTATCTTCAAGCCAGTGGAGGCCAATTTTCTGTATCTTTAATATAGACAATAAAATTGAATCTGAATTTTACCTTGAAACCAGCGCTTGCTTTAAAGTCCTTTGATTGTCCGTCCCTTTTGCAAGCTTAAAATTTGAAATCGTCCATCACGATCGTAAATTGAAGAAAGTGTGATTCAAGACCATTTCTGAGAATATAGTATGTTGAAGCTTTCTGTATATGTATAACATTTCAGCCGTTAAATTTCAAACCGACTTTTTTCGTACTACGAAAAAAGTATTAGTCTTTGTTACAGTATCTATGTGGTTATTATGCGTGTATGGAATCCTAATTTTATGAGTAATTACCAAACTTTGGAGATGATTCCTTCCATAGAACTTTTTTTTTCATAATGCGTTTTATAATTTAATAAACAGATTAATCAATAAAGAAGATATTTCAACACAAATTGCTAAGCGCCTGGGGTAAAGACTATTAATCAGACGTTGTTTACGTGCATTATTTGAATTTTACACTACGTCTCAGTTTCAAATTGTGAATACAGAACTTGCATACAATTCTCTGTATGTTTTGCCAATGTTTCGATGGTTTTGTGGTGATCTGAAAAAGGGACTGGCTGTCTTTAATAGTCTTGATCATCATTATTTTTTTAATCATACACCGATATTCTCAGCCACACGTAGCACAAGTTTCAAAGGCTTTTCAGTATGTGTGCATGAACTCCATGGTCTCTAGTACGACTACGAGTGCCCGATGAAGTAAAAATTCCCCCGTTAGTCTTGCGCAATACTAGCAAAATGGCACATTGGCCCTGAGCCTCTGAGGTCTGACTGATCAACTGAATCTAAGTGGAGTCAGCCTCAATCAATCATCTCAGCTCAAAGTCAGACTATTGTTAAGAAAAGAGTCAACTCAGAGTTTTTGGCTAAATTTACATTCTTCGCCTTCTGAATCTAATGCTTAACTAAGTTCATAAAAATGGCAACATAGAATGGAATTAATTTGATGTTCATGAACCCACTCAGTTGTGGAATACTAACGACGATACAGCGGGGAATTCCCAGACCAGCATACCCCTGGCCCCCGCACGCGTGCCCGTACCCGTCGACCCACCCTCACCTCAGCCTTTTTTTCGTGTTGCTGCTGGGCTTTCTTCTTCTTCTTCGCCCTCTTCTTGGCCGCCTCCGCCGCTGCTTTCGCCTCCCTCTCCTTCCTTGCGTGGGCAGTCATGTCCTCGTCGGAATCCACATCTGGTGAGTCGTCAACTCGAAGAACACCAAACCTCGAAGAAAGATGCATTGCTGCCATTTTCCTGGAAACAACTCGGTAGATTTATCAGTCTGTTGCTTAAGCTTCAGCTAGTGTGGAGTGTATGGCAAAATGAATGCACTTGCAGTACTCATAAAACAGTGTACATGGAAGATCGCATGCAGCTAGCTAGTTTCGTCGCTGGTTCAAATGTCAGTCGCGCATGTGGTTTGTTATGTTGTTGTTGACATGTCTTTTTGTTATAGCGCCACCTAAATGTTTTGTGGCCAAGAAGTGGGATTGTGTGAAAAGGGCATTTAGTTCAGTGGAAAAGGGGAACAGGAATAAATAAGTTAGAAAGAAAATAATTTCCTTTTTTATTCTATTTCACCAGAACAATAAAAATTATTTGTTTTATATCAATACAATAGGAGTACGGAGCTGTGTATCTTGTTCTTCTTTTCACGACGCAAAAAAAGTCACTTTTGTAAGATGAGTAGAACATATAATATCCAACTACATCATCAAATTAAGAATTGCGTAAAACCCACTGAAAGGCTACCAATTTTTTTTTAAATGTGAAAAAGTAAACATACAGGCACTGACACAATGGTGGAGACATTAGAGAAAGCACACGAAGGTTTGTATAAAAATAACACCGTTACAATTAACATCTACACATAGGCTCACAATATTGTACGACACGGTGCTAAAAACGCAACAAACTTGTCTATACAGACAATTAAAAAAAGAAAAAAAAAAGAAAGGGAATTTTACTGATAGAATCTAATCCAGTTACGCTGACTCGGAACCTTAAACCTACAAACCATGATGGGATGGCTTTAAAACCAATGCAATATGGAGGGGACGTTTCGCCCCACCATCCTTTTTTTGTCTTTCTCGCCGCCTCCTCAATTTTGTCCCCCTCTTTTTGATGTTCTGTCACACACACACACACACACACACACACACACACACACACACACACACACACGCACACATACTTATGCACCATAGAATGTCTCTTTTCACTCCCCTGCTACCATAGTATGATCTTCACTCATCATGAACACATAATGTGGACCTCCCTTGAATATGCACTCCACTGCCCTACTCTGACCAAAGGAAGCGAGTGACAAATCACTCAAATCTGGGTTATTGGTACTCTTAGATTGTACCCAGCATTCCCTACATAAAATGGCCAAAATCTGCACAAGAAATATTCATCTTGCTGTGAGATATTTAATCTAACATGATGTGGTGTTGCATCTGATGCCAATGCAAGTGACATACACATTTTGCTGATTTACAAGGAAAGTCTCATTTGTTAGTTGCTTCCTTTTGTCAGAGAAGGGCAGTCCACACCCCACCCCTCTCCCACAAACACACATACACACACACACACACACACACACACACACACACACACACATTATGATATGCATACACTTGGCTCATGGGGAATTTGTATCCCCCTATTTCTATTCCCCCCCCCCCCCTCCTCCTCCTCTCTCTCTCTCTCTCTCTCTCTCTTTCTTTCACACACACCAAGGGGAAATATCTATTTGCGGGGCTTCTTTTGAAGCTTGATGTCATTCAAAGACAAACATCCTTTATGTACAATAAATGTATTGACTTTGTGATATAAGGACTCTTTTCTTATCATAAGGGGAATTGAGGGGGCTAACTCCCTCAGAGCCCTCACATACACACTACCAAGGCATTGTATATACCACTTATTACACAAAGCATCAGAACTGCTTCATCTTTTCATGCTATACACACAGGAATGTTTTAATTATGTTTTAACAATCAACTCTGAGCTCAAAAAATTATGACAGACTGATTTACAAATATAAAAGCTACAATCAAATAACATGTTCATTTAGGTAAACAGATACATGTACATCAAAACCAAGTTGATTTAGAAAGTGTATGTAAATAATACAGTTCTCAGCAATCACATGACTGCTATTGTGTAATGAAAATGGTCTATTGGGCCTCATTATCAAGAGAGAACAATGGGAGATTGTGAGGTGCATAACACTTATTCGTTGTGTTTTCTTTATAAAATGGTCACTTCAAAGTGCTTGTTTGAAGGCCTATTTTGTTAACAAACCCTATAAACAAGTTTGGCAGCCATTCTTCATGCATTATATCATCAATGGAAATCATACCAGATTAATTACAATCAAATCTTGCACAAAAAAATGATTGCCTTCATGCATAATGTTAAAAAGATTTCTATTTCATATGAAACACATTATTATTTTTGATGTACATGAATCTTTGAATTCCACTAAGATTTTACTTACCCTAACGGTATGTATGTAAAGCACACTATTGTAGTACAGTTATTCAAAAGCAGACATTGTTTAAAATTACCGCATGTTGTAATCAATCAATTCAGAAATGTATCATGATTAACATCAGACAAAACACACTCACATTACAAACACATATAACATAAGTCAGTAGAACACTTTGCTTCAACATTGTGCATACATGTACGGTATTCACCTGCCAACTGAAAAGTATCAAACAATTCTCCCTCCTTGGTAAAATGCTATTATCTGACATATGCAGTAGATACCAGATGACAGCATTGGGTGAGAGAACTGGATTTGTGCGGAAATATTGTTTCAACTCATTTAAATACTGTACAGGCATAATTGATAACTACAGGTTTGCCTTCACCCTCCTACGCAAATATTGAAGTATTGCCATAATCTCTAATACTAAATTAAAAGTCCATCGTTCAATCCCTTGAAAACTTGCTATTTGGCTATGGCACACAATTAAATTGAGAGAGACCTGTCGTATATTATCAATGTACCAAGTTTAGTGAATTTGGTCAATTATTTCTTCAGTTATCATGTAAACAAGATTCGGACAGACAGATGGACGACCAGGAAACATTTGGAAGTCATCCAGGCAGTGAAGCCTATAATACATTTATACCATGATTAATTAGGCAGAATGCAAACTTCTTATATAAAGATGATTTAGTCATTTTCACACATATTCACCTTCTCAATATGTGATCAACAAATGCATGAGTGGGATTCTGCATCTGGCCTGTTCTGATAATTTACAGGGCACCTCTTTCAACAGCTTCTTCACAAGACTTGAGACAAATGGCTTACCAGTATGCCAACAGCCCCATCTCTCAATAATTGATTTCACGTACGGCAAATAAATACACCAAAAGCCTTGGTGATGGAACTCTCTTCATAATTGCGCTTATCGGTTACATGTATAAGCATAATTTATGGACTATTGGTACGTGTTTCTTTACTTTTTTAAACCTGCTTTTGATTCTCCATACTGCTAGAATAATAAGGAAAATTCGTCCCATAATGCCGAGCGCAGTGGGTATGACCGTAAAACACATATGGATATCGCCGTGCAATGCATTATGGGATGACTCTTCCCTCTTCGCGGGATGGAGAATTGGAGCACTCTCCTTCCACTGTAAGACTGATTGCCCTATGTCCAAATCAAACACACAACATACAAATGAACCTTACATGCAGAGTATCAAACGCACACAGATATATACGCACATTGTACTGACAAAATGTAACAGTCTGTCTTGAAAGCACCAATAGGTCACATGCAAAAGCAATCTATTAGCATTAGAATTAGTAAACATTTGATCAAAATGCAAGATTTTGCAAGAATCAACCATATTTGATATTCGTAATTCTAGATATGCTTTGTTATTTTCATTTTGATTTTAACAAATATCTGCTCTTTTATGATGCTGGATATGCAACCAGAGCTACCATAGCAGTGGTTTTGATACATGTAGCCTGAATTGGGGGTTTCAAGACGACTGGTCAGAAATGAAAGACCAATGTCCAGTGGGTCACATCACTGGTCAGCGACTGCTGCATGTTCCTCTAGGAGGGCGGAGGCTGTCTGGTATTCCTCTGCTTCTTTCAGCTCCTCTTCTTGGTCCTGAACAAAGACACATCATTTTGGATTGAATGGGTTAATATAATGGCTAATTAACCCTTTGTGTACAAGAGCTGCACTGCCCTAATCTGACAAAAGGAAGCAACTTACAAAAGAGACTTTTCTTGTAAATGAGCCAAATGTGTCTGTCACTTGCATTGGCATCAGTGCAACACCACATCATGTCAGACTGAATATCTCCCAGCAAGATGAATATTTCTTGTCCAGATTTTGGCCGTATGTAGGGAATGCTGGGTACAATCTAAGAATTCCAATAATCCAGATTTGAACGATTTGTCACTTGATCCTTTCTGTCAGAGTAGGCCAGTGCAGCTCTATGGGGTATGCATATGTTACTTGAATGTGCAAAAATATATCAATTGCACATAGATGGTTAATCAGACTGCTCATTTAGGCACTAATAAGGTGTCTCAAATGTAGAAAATCAACAAAACTCAACTTTTAAATCAAATGGATAAGAGTATTTCAATCATCAATACATGTATCATCTAGTCAATAAGACAAAAAAAGATGAAATCTCCAGTCACCCAAGAGAGATAAATGCTTGAGGAAGGCACTTCTTTTTTTGACACTTATCTCACTAGCATAACAATATCTATCCAGTGTAGCCAACTCAGATCCTTTACTTTGGGGGAATGTTTTTAAGTCTGTTGTATACAGTATAAGGTAATTAAGTGTGGAATTTGGGGCTTCAATTTCATTAATACATGACCATGTGCCTTTAATATTCAGCATACTCACAATTAAATTCTTTAAATCGGTGTAAGCAGCACGTATCCTTCTCTTGCAGTCAGGGATCATCATCTTGGATTCTTCAAGAACTTCAATCTGGAAAGAAAAAACAAAAATGTTCAAGATTCATCATTTTGAGCATTCGCTTCTAAGAATCATAAAGTTGTAGTTTCACAATAATCTTATCGGTAATTTAAGTTGGTAAAGGGACAGTTCACCAAGTACATCAGACAATGTATCTGATTATATTCATGTATTTAATTAATTTCAATTCCCATGACCTGTAGCATGCAATTAACTTGATTTTGAATTGGCTAGGCAGTCAAATATATGCTTCCTATACTTGAAGTGCACAGTGAACTCTTTGTTAAGTCCATAGCTTCGGCGAACCAATAAAATTGATCTAGGATTATCTTTAGAGGGACTGCTACAACAACCAACAGGACATATCTCTTGATAAAGATACATGAGACAGGTGAGTGGTCTTTCTACAGGGCTCCCTGCAATTCTCTGATTTTTCCCTGAGTAATCTCGAAATTCCATGATCATTATTTTATCTAATTTCCAGTTCCACATGTTTTCTATGTTGTTGCAGTGAACTATTTGCAGTATAAAATGCAACAAAATACAGCTGAGTCTGACTGACTAATTTTGATTTTTGGGACAATCAAATTTCTCCGACTTTTTCCTCGTGGCATTTTTATCAAATTCCATACCTTTTCTGTGACTGGAAAAAAGTTTATTTTCACTGATGGGCTGGGAAGTTGGGAACCCTGTTCTAAATAAGTTTTACTGTACATCAAAAGGCTGTACCGTACCTGCTTTTTGATGTCATACTCATCCTTGCCCTCTTGCTTCATCCGCTCTACCTTGGCTTCCTGGTCTACAGCTTCCTTCTCATACATCGTCTTCTCCTTGGTGACTCTGCAGGGGGAATAGGTCAAGAGCTCAGTTCATTGTTTGGATGTGGTCAATCTAATTATTTAACCTTTCTGCAAAGGCCACTGACTTCTACTTGTCCCTCAACTCCCTCCTATCAGCGAACATGTAGTTTATTTTGGTCAGGTATCTGTGCTGGGCATGTGGTACAAAACTATGGAACATGTGACTCAAAGAAAGCAAAAACAATAAGAAGAATAAGACTAATACTGATTTAATGGATGGTGCTGTAAAAAACACCTTTCAATAAGACATGCTGATGCTTTATTTTTGGAATCCTCTTTAATAGACAGATATGATGTTGCACACTGTAAGTTACTGTTAATAAGTTAGTGGTTTCACAAGACGATTACAATGTACAAGGTACACACTTGCGTATAGACCAATCGCAGGAGAGCAATTTCCCTTTCAATAAGAATGTAAGGTTTCAACGAGATATCAGTGCTCGCCATTACCATTACTTCCAAAAACTGGGTTTAACTTAAATCAAGGCATCGTCTCAGACAAGAACTGACCACCGAAGAAACAGTACATACACTCAAGCTCAAAAGAATTGGCATAGAGAAAGGGAAAGGAAAGAAAGGGAAGGATCGAGCCACAGTTGTAAAACGTGGTATATTTTGTCCAGTTCAGCATGATGCTTTTTAGGCTAAAGCATCATGTTTCAGGCTGAACTGGACAAAATATACTGCAGTTTAAAACTGTGGCTCCTTCCCTTTCCTTTCCCTATAATGTCAGTTCCTTTGAGCTGTAGTGTAGTGTAAATCTGTTGCAGCAGTAATTGTGTCCCCAGCATGCAGCATGGCAGCAAGATAGGCAATGATCATTTTGCGCAACATATTTTTTCACGATTGGACACTACATGCTAGTACTAGAGACAGATACGAGCACCATATTTTTCGTGTTGTGCAATTTCTAATTTCCAGCTTGACTGTCTTAGATCTGACTCCCCTCTGAGTTAGCCTCCTTACTGCGCCCCGATTTTGTTCATGTTGTTCGGCTTCAAGCTTGACATGAAGGGATTGAAGGGAAAATGTCACTGCCATTACTAACTGTGGCAGGGCTGAAAAAATTGGGATTGAGAAACAACTGCTAAAAATTGTAAGTGAAGTGTAAAGGTCAGCATGTAGCAGAGGCAGAGCTCGAAAAAAATAAGTGAGCTCACAACTTGAGGAATGAGGGCTCTCGTGCTCGCCCACCTCGCACCGCGCCTGGGCCGGTAGCCCCGGGACGACTCGTGTAAGAATTGCGCGTATTTCGGTGGACCGTTTTGTCCGTTATCTTCCCCGAATAAATGCGAGTAAGTTTCAGCATTCTTACCTTTTTAAGACACCAGTTTTAATCTTAATGTTCTTAATTCTTGGGTCTTGTTGACTTGCCATTTTGGAATTATTCGTTGGCACTTTTGGTTCAACTTTAATAAAAACACAGTCGAGTTTGTCTTCAGACAGCCACTCAGCTCCGTCATGCATGCAGTCAGTAATTTCAGCTGAGCTGATCTGAGTGAATCGAAGGATAGATAGATGGCGCTGTTCTCATTTTTGTTGCCACAGGTCACACCCGTTTACAGTAGACTGCACCCCTCCCCCTTTTTTTGTGTAATTATAATACCATGTACTGCATAATAAATTCATTATTAAAGGTGGTGTACAAGTTTTGCAGACAAAACATTTGGGGGGGGGGGGGTAAAACTATGCATTAACAACACGAACAGCACAACCTATTATGGGCCTTAACATATTGATGTATAGATCCTCTTCGCATGCTTTCTGAAATTTGTTTTTTTTTTTTTTTTTTAATAGAACTTGACAAAGACGTTCAAATGATACATGTACAACAATATTATACAAATTGCCTCGGCTTTGTTTGTGAATGCACATAATAATAATGTACGATGAACAATGGTTTCCCAGATAGCTCTACAAAGATATCGTATCAAGTTGTCAGGAAATCACCTTGCGATAAAGTGTTGTTTTTAATGAGTCACTTTCATGGTATAATAAAAATGAACAAGTAATAAGTAACAAAACTCAATCATCTCTGCTAGCACCGGGTTTGCAGGTACAGCACTAAGTATATGGATGACCCGTCTCAATATGAATGTTTAAATTAAACGGTCAATTTAATTCTCCTTGAACCTAGTTGTTAATCTCTGTATTCTAAAAGGAAGTATGTGCGCACCGAAATTGACACTAACTGCAAAAGGGAAACGCCACCGTTTTATAAAACACAACATAAAGTCTCGGGTTAATATATATTGTAAGCAGTGTAGTTACAACTTAGAATGAGTATATCAAACCTATTAAAGCTATTACAAATAATATACATGTACATGTATAAACAAACAAAAAAACTTTACAGGGGGCACCCGGATTTTAACCAGGGACCTCTCGATCTGCAGTCGAATGCTCTACCACTGAGCTATACCCCCGTTATTGATCATCACACTGATTTCTGCCGCCATAATACAACACTTCTCTATCAGCTACCAATTCCAATAAGCAGCAAAACATAATAATTCGAACTTGATAATATACAATCTGAAACATGAATTTCAATCTGAATGTAACCATTTCTGCGGCGCGGGGCTGAAAAAAACCCCACATAAGCCTGATATAAACATACCATTTGGTAATCACGATCAATTTATCACTATATCAACATGAACAAAAAAAATATAAAAGAAGTTCACAACATGAAAAAAATGGGCAGTATTTAAAATATTTTTCAATATACATTCCTATCAAATAGAACTACGGTTATCATTACTTACTTCTTCATAAATTTAATATCATTGTGAGTGAATAGGCCTAACAGATAACACCCGATTTCAGGCTGCCTAATGCAAATTAATATTCGTCTAGCCCAGCTGGAGCTACCGCCATTGTGTGCTTTACACTCCACATCCACCTGTTCATGTTTGCGGGGCGGGGGAGTTTTGGATCCTCTCCTACGTGCTTACACATAATTGCATTACGATCGTTTCTCTCAAAGTACATAACAGGGTCACTAAGGAGAGAATCAGTTTAAATTGAGCCTTAATTTTGCAAACAAAATATTTCTTCTGCTCTTATAAATATAGTCTAACATTAGTATGACTTACTAACATACGATGGCCTATGCATGTACTAAAATCAAAAGTACAAAAAAAAATAACTTTACAGGGGGCACCCGGATTTGAACCGGGGACCTCTCGATCTGCAGTCGAATGCTCTACCACTGAGCTATACCCCCTTGGTGGAAAAATGTTGAAAGTAGGGACGCCAGTGCTTTTGTGAAAATTACTACGGAGAAAAGAATCACTGCCCCCCCCCCTCACACACACACACACACACACACACACACACACACACACACACACACACACACACACACACACACACACACACACACACACATACACTTTGTCAATCTCTTTTTCGAAATAAACAATTATTACAATATAAACCTATATGTAAATAAAAATATTTTTCATAAAAATATTGCACGTCAATGGTTCATGAGAAAAGTAGAGTTTACTGTATTAAACACGAACACACACACATACACACACAATCACATGCTTGTTGACTGTTTGGCTGATGGGATATATGAAAGTAATGGTACTGAAATAAATATGTTTCATTAAAAGGGCCAACCTTTTTTGTGCGCTAAAATGAAATTGTGCCATACCTGTTCTAGGTGTGTCACATACTGAAATTATGAAAACATATTAATTCATCTATTAGCATATTATAATAAGTCATGTAGTACTGTTTGCAATGTTACTACAAGTAACACATCAAGCCACCATGACATGGTTGACATGGTGATGCCCATCTATAAAAATAATAGAAAACAGAAGAAGAAAAGAAAAAGTAAGCTTGACCAGGGGGCACCCGGATTTGAACCGGGGACCTCTCGATCTGCAGTCGAATGCTCTACCACTGAGCTATACCCCCTTACACGGATGAGCAGCGGAATTAGGAAGTCAGTGCATAAAAATTATATACCGGAGAGCACACCTCTATCAGGAACACCGACTGGTGGGCATATACACTGAATATACACCGAATGTGTGGCAAGATGCATACCAGAACTTAAAGATAGAAAACGATTTACTTCTTCATATATTTAGCTCATCTGACAAGTAAACAAGGTTAGATTCCAGTATTTTTCGTCCTACGCACCTCCAATTTATCAAATCATGCTATACGTGACAGCACCGCCCCGCCCCCACCCCCCACCACACACACATAAACACACACATATACACACATACATACACACATAGGCCTACACACACTAAAAAAAACATCTGCTAGTCTGGCAAATTATAACACCAATAAAAAAAAAAAATCAGCATCGAGGCGAGAAGAAAAAGTACCCAGAATGAATATTGTGTGTTATGTTCTTATCAATTCAAGTTAAGTATGTACTTAGATTATGATTATGATGATTAAATTATGTACTTAGATTAGGGTATTGAATTTTCCTGGACTTGTTGTAGTGACATATCAGCTAATATCTCGCTTACGGTGGCAAATCAAACCATCATTTCTTCTTATCGTCATGATGCCTAACCTATATTAAAAGGTAAAAGAAAATGTAGGCCAGGGGGCACCCGGATTTGAACCGGGGACCTCTCGATCTGCAGTCGAATGCTCTACCACTGAGCTATACCCCCTTTCATGTTCCATGGTGGAGGTTATCGGGTGAGTTCTTTTCTGTAAACTCTTGGAAACCCTGGCATATGGCCATTCAACATAGAGTGCAGTGAAGTACTCTGGCAGAACAGCTGACGCAAAACGCTGGCAATGGTGTAAGACATATATGAAGCCACACCCTCCGCGCAGGCCAATCGTGTTGACAATGGCTACGTCACAGTGTTTACATGCTGTGCAGTCAACGGTGGCCATGGCTGTCACGTAGAAAATCAGAACTGCACTCAGGTATCAAATAAGAGAGCGCCAGCTTTGTTCAATACTATCGCAAATAGCGTACATTAAAGGCGGTATCATTCTTAAAGACATCCCCACATTTTGTAAACATAATTACGATGAATAACACATCCTACAGTTCTGAACATTCGGCAGTATATTTGATTATCCGTATTTTTATGTTGAATCGTCTTTTGACAAGTTGACTAACATTACCGCATGTCAGTTGTCAAAGCATATTTACAGAACAAAGATTCTTACAACAAATTTATGTGTGTGTGTATGAAAGAAATAGCATATAGCCTGGTTTTTATTTGTTGTTTTTTCTCAATGATTACTATCAATGGAGTTCCAGGAAGTGCAGTTATAAACAGTCAACAGTGTAGATATAGAAACTAGAAAGGAATGTATAATGTATTGAGGTTTAAAAGGCAGCTGGATTGAAGGCGGGAGCAGTGTGTATGTGGTGTTAGAGTGGTGTGTGTGTGTGTGTAGGGGGGGGGGGCGGTGGACGAACATGTTTTGTGTGGGGTGGATTTACATGTTCGGGGGGGGGGGGGGTATCAGAAAAGATTTCATTCTTATGCATTATGCATTATGGAATTGTTTTATTATTATTATTATTATTATTATTATTATTATTATTATTATTATTATTATTATTATTATTATTATTATTATTATTGTTATTATTATTATTATTATTATTATTATTATTATTATTATTATTATTATTATTATTATTATTATCATTAGTATTATGATGATGATTATTATTATTAGTAGTAGTAGTATGAATATTATTTCAGTTAGAGGAATATAAATTATAAGTTGCATTTTCAGGTGGAATATGGCACATATATACTGTTTTTATATACAAGTGGTATATCATGCTTTATTGTGTTTATCGAATCAATAGAAATATTACGTTTATGCATTTGTTATTCTATGTTATAAAGTGAAATTGTTTATTTCATTATGTGAATGAAATCAAATAAAGAATATGGAAAAAAGTGTGTGTGAATGCATAGGAGAGGGAGATGTGGATGGGGTGGGTTCGGCTTAAAAATACTCTTACGTATTAACCAAAAGACACTCGTCTTCTTGTTATACTTATCATATTACATTGATATTGATAACAATCAGGACTACGACGATACTAATGATGACAGGGCAGCAATTATATCGCTGAATGGAAATTGAACCATAATTATTTGCGATTTTGTGACACGATCAACATACAGAAAGTAAAAAAAAAAGTTGTCCGCTAATCACATAATTTTTTCTCATCATAGGCAACGTAAATTTAGTCATGTACACACAATCTCGCGTTAATTTGGCAAACTAGACAGCCCGCAAAAATGAGTATGGATCAGGGGGCACCCGGATTTGAACCGGGGACCTCTCGATCTGCAGTCGAATGCTCTACCACTGAGCTATACCCCCTTGATAGGTAAGTTTGTATTGAACGCTTATTCAGGAACTCTTACAGTCTGTGCGGAAAGATGATGAAATATTACGAAATCAGCGAGAATGGTCAAATGTATATATAGACGTTGGCCTAAGTGTAGTTTAGTTAATGGGGAATTTGGTAATGCATCATTCTCTTCTGATCTGATGTTCTTGTCCAGTGCTGGTTTACATGGGTTGTTGCTACATAAGACAAGCTGCAAGGCGAGTAGATCTACATCAGTTGCCGTAATAGTTTCCCCCTAAAACGAGCTGCTTATTAAGCAAAATGTATTGTTGAAATGCTTTAACCGGAGACACCTCTCACTCGTCTAACATAACGCATCAACCACAAAGCAGCCCATAACAGATTGGTAAACCTAGCCAGGGATGTGTTATGGGAGGATATGAAACAACTTTTTTTCTTGGAAGCCATGCGTGGCACCGCCAAAAAAAAATGTCTTCTCAGCATGTGCTTTTCAAGTGTTTTAATAATAATGAACAGGATTGCGTAGCAACGGTTTCTCAGATAGAACAAAAGAAATGTAGAGTCTTATTTCGCTTTCTGTTCATGAAAATAAACATCCTACGATATAATTTTGATAATGATTCATTCCCACATTTGAAGAAATCTGCGGAAAGTGAAGAAATTTGTTAATTGTGTAAGTAACAATATTATCTTATCTCTCCGTTTGTGCATCATTCAACAATTATTTAGAAGAAAACCGAGTACAGGATCTTTAGTGGTGTTGCCCGTAACTTTCTTGAAAATTGCACAAAAAAGTGATAAGAACCATAGCTTCCAGCATGTCCAGAGACAAAACAGTGAATTAAAGATATTGCTTTCCAAGTTGACAGCAGCTAAATGTCGGTGGCGCGCATGGGACATCAGAGCATTGTAGTGATTGTGGAATGCTTTTGACATTCATGAGCACGCCTTAGTATCCATACAGATGTTTGAATATATTATGCTGGAGTTGTCCCTCCTTCCTAACACATCCCTGACCTAACACCAAATGACAATGGTCTTTTGTTATACGGATAACATTTGAAAGGGACCCTTTGAAACGTTGTCGATGTAACAAAGGACCATGCTCCTAGTGACAGGTGAATCACGTTAAAAAACAATAAACATTGATTCGATCTTGATTCAAATAAATCCACATTGGGTAGGATCCTGCTGTCGAAAGGCTGGACAAGATTTGTGGACATTTCAATGTATACTAAAAAAAAAGTGATAAATACCCATTGTTATAGCTTATGCAAAAGAACCACCGTGTTGCCCCAAGGACAGGACAAGAAAGAGCCAAAAAATTTCGCAGGGGGCACCCGGATTTGAACCGGGGACCTCTCGATCTGCAGTCGAATGCTCTACCACTGAGCTATACCCCCTTACATGTTATTGTGCACAGAATTGGTAATCAGTACATTTGGATGAATATGATGGTGTAATGCTGCCAATATGGGAATGTATGTAAACAACGCACGAAATGACTCGCAGGCTATTGACTCTTCATTAATTGGCTGACGTTGGAAGGAGTTATCATCAATCAATATGTGCTAAATATTTTCGAAGCAGCAACCAATGCGAATTTGCACCTTGACAGATCAAAGTCACGGATTATAAAACGAATAGTGTCCAAACATTCTGTGTAAGGATTTTATCATGAAGTTCCTAACTAAATAAGCATGCTGCACACCACGTATCTATCAAGGGGGTATAGCTCAGTGGTAGAGCATTCGACTGCAGATCGAGAGGTCCCCGGTTCAAATCCGGGTGCCCCCTGATCAAAGCTTACTTTTTGCAGGATTGCTTGAGAAAGAGAGAGGAAGAAGGAGATAGAGAAGGAGAGAGAGAGAGAGAGAGAGAGAGAGAGAGAGAGAGAGAGAGAGAGAGAGAGAAAGAGGAGGGGGGGGGGGGGGGGCTATCACGTCGCAACATTTTTCATCCTTTAAACGGACGGAAACCGGGACGGTCCCTGCTTAGCCATAACAAAGGACATTACATTGAAGCTTGCGGGAGACTTACGCTCTCTTTTTGTGCATACACCTAGTTTTGATTTTGGTTTATGGCTAATGATGCAAAGGTCATTGCGTGCTAAAATGGTATTATTCATATAATGGGGGTAAAGCTCAGTGGTAGAGTATATTCGACTGCAGATCGAGAGGTCCCGGGGTTCAAATCCGGATCCCCCCTTCGTCAAAGCTTAATTTGGATTGTTTTGAGAGATAGAGAGGGAGAGAGGGAGAGAGAGAGAGAGAGAGAGAGAGAGAGAGAGAGAGAGAGAGAGAGAGAAAGAGAAGAGGGGAGAGAGAGAGAGAGAGAGAGAGAGAGAGAGAGAGAGAGCGAGAGAGAGGAAAAGGAGAGTGAGAGATCGAGAGAGGGGTAAAGAGAGGAGGGGGAGGGAAAGGGGGGGGGGAGAGAGGGGGAGAGAGAGGGGGAGGGAGAGGGCGGGAGAGGGGTACAGAGAGAAAGAGAGAGAGAGAGAGAGAGAGAGAGAGAGGGAGAGAGTGAGAGAGAGAGAGAGAGAGGGAGAGAGAGAGAGAGAGACAGAGAGAGAGAGAGGGAGAGAGAGAGAGAGAGAGAGAGAGAGAGAGAGAGAGAGAGAGAGAGAGAAGTACAGAGAGGGAGGGGCGCAGACACCTGAATGTCTCGTCGCCACATTCTTCAAACTGCAAACGGACCTAAACCGGGACTGTCCCTGCTTAGCCATAACAAAGAACAGTACAATGACAGCTTGCTGGAACCTTGTGCTCTTCTTTTTTTTTCTTTTAATTTGTTCTCACTGCGATTTAATTCATGGCTAACGCATAGGTCATTGCATGTAATGCTAATTGTATTTTGTTTATGGAAGATTGTCACTACAGCGGCCTGTAGTGAGTTTAACCTCAAGTATTTGAGTGAACTTAAGATTTATCAGCGCTCCCAATAAGAGCATTGTACAAGGCTAAGATAATGGCTTTTTCTTGGATTTGGGTGTGTTGACCATAATAGCACAAACATGCCTGGTCAAGTCGCATGGTTCTAAATTTGTTCCCCTTTAAGATCCAGAGTCTCTCTTTTCTCTTCTCCCTACCTTCTGACCATGCCTAACATCTCTGTTTGTATATGTAAGCACGACATTACCAGAGTGATGCTCATAATCTGTGAAGTTACAGAGCAGTGAAGTTTTGCTTTTACATTTGTACGTTGGTTAAGAACAAGGCCCAACTCGGTAAGGATACATATATGACTCATTTTGTTGGTGAAGTTTAATACTTCTTAAGTTACATAATTGTGTGCATATTGTGCAGGAAGATAAAGGAAAGATCTTGCAAGTTATATTCATTTGTTCATACTAAAGTCAAGATGCTTTAGTTTCAATCTGTGCACAGGTCAATGCCCCCAAGTGGAAAGTTGAGTGCACATACTTTAGCACCGGGAGTGGCAGAAAGCTAGCTGCTTTCCTTTGTTCTGCTAACATGCAATATGTCTCAGCTTTTTGCGTGATCTTCAATGTTATGCGAACTAGTAATTAGTTGTTCAATGTATCAGTGTAATTGTTATACTTAACACTGTGTAGTAATCTTTTACTTATGATAGTAGGCTTACCTTTTAGAGAATATATATAAATATATTCTAGTCGGTAATATATCATCTCAATAGCAGGAGCAAGATATAGTCTCATTCAAATAACATGAGAAGGTTGCGTAGATAAAGTATAGTATCAAGTAGGATGTAGTGTTACTATTGATTGTCAAGTCTGACACCACAGCAGTGTATTATGTTGTATGTTAGGGTGTTTATGTGTTCTTTTAAATAAGTTATGAAACTAATCGAACATTACTTTTAACTTTCAACAGCCCCCCCCCCCCCCCGGGGATTTCCGCCCATGAGTAGAACACTTTAATAGATGGATATTAATTGTCTAGTTACAGTTTATGGTGGTCATAATTCATGTGAATTGTCAGTATTTCATAGTTAGATTGTTTCAATAGTCCAAGTGTGTTTTATTGTTTTCTCTTTCTGACAGATTGTTATCTCAAGATCGCAAGGTATTGACGTTTCAAAGTTGACACGGAATGTGGGATTTCCTGAATTAAATGAGATTGTTTATCTTCAGCTGAAAGTTTCCTGCATTGGTGCATCTGTGTGATCTTGTGAATAGCAACGATTTTAAGGTTTTGTTTCCGAAACTCCTCAGTGCAAGAGATTGTAAAGAGGCAGCCACAAAGATACATACACTAGAAGCAAAACATCTGAACTGCATGGCTTTGTGCAGAGTACGAGCTGACGAGAGAGATTCTTCAGACGACAATTAAAATCACCAGTGGAACCAGAGCGAGGAAAGCCGTAAAGAACGTATCGCGGACTCCAGCCCATAATGTCCCCTCCTTGAACACAACTCTACACGAGCTAAGGAGTTAGCTTATACTTATATACATATAGTTAGCTTATAGTTTTTAAATCTGTGTCAATACAACATTCTGCAAGGTCCTCCTTCCCCTTCTCCTAATCGCGTTTCCCTCCTGTTTTTAAATCTGTGTCAATCATGTTTCTCCTTACCACGCTGCATTGGGCATGCACAAACCATGGAAGGGAACGATTTGCAGTCCCGGGACCACAACACGCCGCCGGGCCCATTGAGCGATTAAGCACAATCCAAGTAAATACAGAAAAAAGGGAAATCGACATAAATGGGGATCGAGGACTTTGCCCGATTCATGCCAGACTTTTTTCTCTTCTCGATCGACTGCACAATAGCGATATCGATGTCATTATCATGCCTTCACAAACACTAGTGCCAATACATATAAGCGGTACATAGTTAGAGTGCGCCTCGCATATATCATAGTAAGAATCGCTGTAGCCTATAGCTGTTCGTCCTGGGGAACTGCCTCATCCTGGGTGCTTTTTGCCGGGAATTTCTCCAGGAAACTATTGTGAAAGTCGCGCTTCCTTTGTCCAGTAATGTTTGACGGGGTAATCGCTAAAGGAAGGTGATAACTGAATAAAACGTGGGAAAGTACTGTTATTAAAGTTCGAATGAGACCTGGAAATACCCATGTACTTGTGTAGTGTCATGCCTTTACGGACGGATGTATTCAGTTGCTATCGTGTCCAGGATACACGCAGTTTGAGATGTCTATGTGCTGGGTATCCTTCACATCAAAGCATGCTACTGTGTCACACGTGACTAGACTATAAGGATATGACTATCCTACACTTGAGCGCAATAACCTGAAATAAATGACTATCACATCGAAGATGCACAGGTATGATGGGACAATGGGCGTAGGTGAGCTCCAGTACATCACGCCATTCTGTCCACGATCACAGCTCTAGCCCTGTGTGAATTAGGTCGCTTGGTACCTAGACATGTAAGACATGACCATCTCTAGGGGACAGATCAACGCCACCTCCATTTCTGTGGAGTGAGCATCCATCTCTCTCTTCAGTGTTAATGTGAGATACCTGCATTTGCATAAATAATATTCATATGCATATGCATAAAATGCATTTGCCAAGCGAACCTCGGTCAGAGCGACATACCGCTGTCAACAACACTTCTTTTGGGGCCGGCGGTAGCTGCACTGCGTTCGTCACGTTGGAGACCCACGGGACCCCACAGGGGTCGGGTGAAGACAATTACGGGAGTCCACAGGAACGACAAGATTTTCAGAGGTTGGCGGATTCCTCGGGATCTCACTGTGAGGACACGCCGGCAATGAGGCTTTTCAGTCTTGAAGATGACTGTGCTAAGACGGTGTGGACCACCCCTGACTCAAGAACGCTAGCGATTACGAATAAAGAATCATTCAACTCTATCACAGCTTACACGGTAATTGCAGTCATTATGTTTCTGTGTGTGGCTTTCACGACGATACGAACTAGCCAGGCGCAAGCAGATCTTCAAATGAGGGTGGCAACGCTGGAAAGACAGTTGGTCGAGTTGGGTGTGGCGTGCTCGTGTGAAAGAACAAAGGAGATAGGTCCGGATGCAGGTGTGAGTGTTAAGGAGCACAGGCGAAATAAGTTTGCTTTCCTGGTGAAGCACTACGCGGGGAAAGATGGAGACGGAGTGTTGAGTTTCCCGCTAAATGCGCAAAGGAATCCATCGTTCGAGACGTCTTCACCACCAGCATCCAGTCTCGATGCAGGAGGACCACCAGCATCCAGTCTCGATGCAGGAGGACCACCAGCATCCAGTCTCGATGCAGGAGGACCACCAGCATCCAGTCTCGATGCAGGAGGAATACCAGCATCCAGTCTCGATGCAAGAGGACCACCAGCATCCAGTCTCGATGCAAGAGGACCACCAGCATCCAGTCCCCATGCAAGAGGACCACCAGCATCCAGTCTCGATGCAAGAGGACCACCAGCATCCAGTCTCGATGCAGGAGGACCACCAGCATCCAGTCTCGATGCAGGAGGACCACCAGCATCCAGTCTCGATGTAGGAGGGATACCTGCAATCGATGCAGGGAGGAAGCTTCCAGCTATCGATATCACCACACCTGAAGTAAGATGATCGCATCGATTTACGTCTGGTCTGAAACTGGCCTATATTTCTTTATCATTATTGTGTATTATATCCTTCTTTTCAAAGAAGCAACAAATAGATTGATATTATACTGATACATGTTATTTTTCAAAAAGTAACACTATTGGTAACACCATTTGGTTGTATTCTTTTAAGATATGTGACTCATCATCTGCTCATGGGGGTGAGAAAATTAGGAAAAGAAAGAGCGAAAAGGGGAGAGACGGATTGTAATCTATTTGATAACACTTACACAAGTTAGTTTTAAGTGTTTAAACTGAAAGTATGTGAAATGAAATGGAAATAGAAGAAGTGGTTGATAATGTGGTGTGTAAACTTAGCGAAAAATGCACGAGATTTATGATTTTGCATTTGCATTGGTCAAGATTTGGGCTACAATGTTACAATTTCCTGTTAACCAATCTCTTATGGTAATCATATTTCCTGAAGATGCACCCCAAAACAAAATACTTCAGCTAATGGCTAACACTCACGACCCGCTGCCGGGACAGACATCACACCAGTTTTACGATTTTGTTTTGGGGCAGCAGTATCAAAATTTCCCTTATCTTATGATAGCCTTGTTCCTTGAAGGTATACACAAGGGACAAGATACTCCTCTAAGCTGACAAGAAAGGAGCATTCTCCCCAGAACGCATACCCGCTCTCGGGAGAGGCATCGCACAGAGTTAACGTTTTGCATTTGAGCTGCAGTGTTACAGATTCTCTACATCAAAGCTCTTAAGGTTATCTTTTTTTTTTAAATTTCTTTCTGAAGATGCACCCGAAGGACAAGATACTGCTTCAATCTCGCAAGATGGGCGCACCCACCCCAGAACGCACACCACCCGTTGCCGGGGGAGACACCACACCACCACCACCACCATCCGTCGTTAGGCGGGAAGATGCCTTCTCACCTTATGGCGCTGAGAGGAGGGTGAGGAGGAGCGGCAAGAGATCGAGTAAGAGTCGAAAAAGGTCTCGAGTCCTGGATGATTCCGGGGAGGACGGCCGAGGAAGAAGCGGCACAGGTCGAGGTAGATATAGTACGATGAAATCGAAGAAAAGCATCAACATCTCTATGAATCATTTATTTTATTAACCCCTCCTGTGTCACGGAAATTGCTGGTCTACGGTACAGTATGCGAACAGTTTCCACTGGCAAATAAAGGGTTCAAAAGTATTGACACTCAATTGAAATGTATTTCTATGTGTAGGTTTCGATCCGTGGGCGTGACGGTGAGGAGGTATTTACAATGGTAAAACCACCGATCATAATGTGACCACATGACTGATATTCGAACAATAATGGTATTTTTTTTATAATTATGTATGAGTCATCATGGTATATTTTCAGGTTTCTTTTTTAAATATTGTTCACATTCTGAAAAGGAGCTTTCTGATAATGGGAGAGGATCAAAAAATATATCGTTTTATTTAGGTAACGTTTATCGCGGATGAACTTAATACCATTTACGAGCAATCCTAATTTAAACTAGATTAATTATTGCCTCTGGATTTCCCCCTAATAAAATTGATTACAGGAAACAATTCTGCTGAGGTCCTGGAGATAAAAGGTGTTCACTTCCAGGCCAATCTCAACCGCACAACGACAATCGGCGTAGGTGAGGGTACGAATTGAATTTTCTCAAACACGTTTTTGCATGACAAATCATATGTATCTTATATGATACCACACACATATCCTTCACCCTTCACAATCATTATCACAAAATCAAGAAATATTCTTAACTCCATCCTAACACTATAGCTCAATCTGGAACATACACTGCATACCTCCAACATTTTTTTGTGTCCGTATATATGTATATATATATTTGAACCTTTGTATCATAAGTTTATAGAAAAAACAGATACTTAAGAAACAATAAGATGCGCCCCACCCCTTTTTATGTAAAAGAAAACACAAAAGCGTATTATTTACCTGAACACAACAACTTTTTTTTCTTTTAAAATGTAATTATAAATTTCAAATGTTGGGCAGGGGGCACCCGGATTTGAACCGGGGACCTCTCGATCTGCAGTCGAATGCTCTACCACTGAGCTATACCCCCTTTATGTATTGCCTTGAATGATCAGCACATAACTGTCTTTGATTGTATATGGATATAATGCAATGATACAATCAGAGAGGTGTAAGGAATGGAGTCAGCACGAGGTGTAATTTATTCCTACAGCAGTCGCGTGCTTTGATATCACTATGGAATATTTTACGCGTTTGGCTTTTTGATCGAGAGAGATCCGCCGCCAAACAAGTAAGACACATGTAGGATGCATTTTGAGGAATATTATATTCTGTATGCACAGAAGATTTCAGAACCACCTGATGTATGGAGTGCATGTGCAGTAGTAGAATATCGTATAATGATACAATTCTGTGAATTTCAGATTATATTGGTACTTTGTTTGTTTTTTTATAAATCGAGAAAACTGTAGAAAACATGTCAGAGAAATACCACCATTTTGCACATTGGGCAATCATATTTCCTTACAAATATCTTGTAAATCGTTTATTGAGTGTTTCACCTGCCATGGAAACAGCCCCGACTTCAAAAGTTACGGACCAAATTCTTTCTACAATTTTATCAAAATTTCCCTTTGCTCACACCCAATCTAATTTCCAGTGTGTAATAAGATCAGCTATGAACTCCCAGCGAAGGGCGAACGGCTGACATATTTCTCAAACCAGATTTTCTTTTGTTATTCAGAGGAAGGCACTGTCTAATTAGAAATACAGCGTATTGTTTGAAACACTTGAATGTTATGAATTTTTATGAGGCGGCGGTCATCATAGATTAAAGGAAGTCTATCCGAACGCAGTCCATCCATGATAGGTCCATGATACAATCAATTAATAATTACTACTGGACATCAATAAACATTTAACATTTAACTACAGGAAAATTGAATAAAGTGGCTATTAGGTGTATATAATTTTCATTTTCAGTGGGATAGTGATCTCAATTAGTCTGGCGTATACGTGGACTATATCCACCTTTTTACAAACATCATGTTCTTTGGATTAGGAAAAAAAACATGCACTTTTACAATTACGCCAGAAGAAAGAAAAAGGAAAAGAAGTACAACTAGGAAAACAACTATAAAAGAACGACGAAGGAGGACATCGGCAGCAAGAAGAAAAGGAAGGAGAAAAGAAGGATTAGAAAGAGAAGAGCAAGTATAATAAAGAAGAAGAAAAAGAAGAAGCGGGAGGTGAATAAGAATGAGAAGGAGGAGAAACATAACAAGATGAGGAGGGGAGGAGAATAGGAGTGAAGAAGAGAGGAATACGTGAAAACAAATAACTTTTAAAGATAAATGTTACCATCCCGCCAACCTATACACGTCGTTTTTTCATGACCAAGCTCAAAGCAGTACCCTGCACACTATAATATATAGTACAATGCACATTTCATGCGATTAACTATTTTTTTCACAATTTAACACTTAGATCGGATATGTATTTCCAAATAAATATTGTTTTTACGTCGACATATTTCTTCTTATACGTGTTACTTGGGATATTTTCCCGTCAACTTTTTATTTGAAAATTTCCCGTAGTCCTCTATTAGTAATCAACACATGTGTTAAAGTGAATGACACTTTGTACCACACGTCAAACTTTTGTTATGAAAGTGTTTAATTACTTTTCCACCTTCGTTCTTCATTGTCCTATTGTACAAGTAGGTTGGTCGTTGTTCTAATTAAAGTTCTGACTTCCTCCTTGATTGCCAAACGTACGTAATGAAGGATGTACTTGTGCTTTACTTGTTGTTTGTCAGTGTTTGTCAAGGTCATGAAGGTCTTTCACCAGCATCTTTCACCTACCCCATAATCCCACATACTATATACATAACCAACAAAATTGGCGGTCCAAATACGAGTCTATGCAAAGATCTTTGGCAAAAAGATGATGCCATACTTTTTCCTTCCATCGACATATTTGCACTTACCCCATAACCCCACATACAATATACTTTACCAATAAAACTAGCGGTCCAAACATGAGTCTATTCGATGATCTTTGCCAAAAAGACGACGCCATACTTTTTGAAAATATGTTATTTTTCTTTCTCCACTCCTTTCGCCATTTCTCTCCTCTTTGCTTGCGCATAGCTGGTTGGGTGCCCCATTGGACTTTCTCCCCGTCTATGACGTCAGAGGACTATACGCGCGAGTTCAGACTCAGTCCTCGTGGGAACGTGACAGTAAAGACACCTGGCATGTACTACATCTACAGCCAGGTATGTGTCTTGCATGCAGTTTTGATTGTACGTGATATTCTTAATGGACTATGAAGCAGAAGTAGTGAATGATATAGATAGATAGAACGAGAGAGAGTGAGAGAGAGAGAGAGAGAGAGAGAGGGAGAGAGAGAGGGAGGGAGGGGGAGTAAGAGAGAGCGAGAGAGGGGGACAGAGAGAAGGGGGGGGGGGAGAGGGGGGAGAGAGAGGGGGGAAGAGAGAGAGAGAGGGGATATATATATATATATAGAGAGAGAGAGAGAGAGAGAGAGAGAGAGAGAGAGAGAGAGTGAGAGAGAGAGAGAGAGAGAGAGAGAGGGGGGGGGGGTGGAGAAGGAAAGAACGACAGAGACAGTTACATGAAGAGAGAGACAGAAATAGAGAGCGAACGAGCGTGTGAGAGAGAAAGAGAGATAGAGACAGAGAGAGAAAGATAGAAAGAGAGAGAGAGAGAGAGAAGGAGAGAGTAGGAGAGAGGAGGAGGAGTGGGCGAGACGCCTGGAAAATATGAAATCAGTGCGGATCAACCCCCTTTATGACAAAACCAGGAGGTGGGATGAAAAACGTAACAATGTTACCAGTTTTCCCATAACACTGCACGAAAAGTGCCTATACATGTGGCGAAAGGAAGGATAATTGCCAAATGTCTGGTTTGGAATCCTCCTAGCCATCGTGTTTGATTTTTGATACAAAGGAAGCAGCACTAAGTGACAGAAAAAAAATACCATTCATGTGACGAAGCATTTGAACCATGAGGCCTCATTCCTACCTGTCTATAAAAGCCAACCCAAGGAAATCAGAAATAACGGTCTTTGTGAGCAGGTGGTGTTTAATGGCAGGTGCAATTACGCAGAAACTTCTTTGCCATGTCTGACGGGATTCAAGTTGACTGATCCACTCATGCGTTATTTGTATAAAGGGTACGAGGTGTTAAAGAAAAACACTTTTGAAAAATAATTAAAAATCAGTTTCAAGTCACATCCACTTGAAATTGACACGTCATAAAGTCAAGAGATGTCACATTTTTTAGATACAGGTTTTGTGACATTTCGTATATTATTTTTCTTGTAATGATCCTTAGAATATTTCATGAGATTTTCACTCTCAGACAAATTTGGATCCGAACATTGTGTGTATCAGATAATTAATTCATGATGGTACAGCAATGGTCTTTGTGCATCACACATGCCAACCCGCAACTTCTTTTCTGCCAGCAGCATCATGCATTGTCAATGACACTTTAATGGAAGTTGCTGGTGGATTAACAGGTGTGATACACAATGGTCATTGTTGTCGTCTGAATTAATCATATCATACACATCAATTTTTCTGATCCAAATTTGTCTAAAAGGGAGAATCTCATTAGATATTTTAAGGATTATTACAAAAAAGTAATGAACAAAATGTCACAAAACTTGTTTCTAAAACAATTGATATCCCTTGACCTTATGATGTGTCAATTTCAGCTTGATTTGAGATGAAACGGATTTTTTAATCATTCTTTTTCAAAACTGTTATATTTTTTTAACACAAAGTATATGCAGGTTTGACGACATCATGCAATGCGTATCTCCTCGTTCCTTCTTCCGTACAGATCATGTATTACGACCCGAACGAGTACATCGGTCACTCCATCGTGGTCAATGGTGTTGAAGCCTTCACTTGCATCGCCCCCATCGCTCAACAAGTCAACAAATACAAGACGTGCTTCATCGGCGGGCTCGTCCATGTTCCCGCAAAGGCCAGAGTCGGCATCAAAATGCTCTACACACCGCGGCAAGTTTGTCTCTTTGAGGATACGAGCTTTTTTGGGATGTTTAGGATATCATCGACGGCTTCATTACCGAACATTACTTAGCGCTTTCCGATGTAATAGACCAGTTCGTAGAAACACCATGGTCGAAAAATCAACTGAATAAATGCTACTGGACTGCAGACTGGGTTTGTTCTTGAAGCTCTGTTGGAATATGGATGTAAAGACATTTTACAGTGTGCCTGGAGCAACAATAGAAGCAGATGCACATAGTGGAATGTTCTTTCACTACATTCGTAGAGCTGAATAGCTGTTGCCATATTTGCATGATAATAAGTTGAAATGTGGTCGACTATGAATTTCCATTGTACTCTGTGGGAGCGCCATTGGCCCGAGGTCATTTTCTTCCAGCAATAATCTGCTTATGCCCAGATTGCAAACTAGCCTTCAACAGGAACGCAATCCCACGCATAAACACACAATAATTGAAAGGATGTGTCCCGCTTTTGTACTTGTATTTCCTCGTACAGACAAAGATGTATTGTGAACATACACTTGGTAAGTTTGTGTCAATATCAGCACGCAGTCTGGAGTGTGCGGAACAATTATCCCGTCATTATGCACGCTTTTTATCAAAATACGGTACAAAAGAACATTTCTCGAAGGCTCAATTGCAGGAGGTTACATAGTTGTGATGTCGATAATTATTGCTCTCGCCAAATATGGCGAATCCGCGCTGTACGCTTTGCATTATCTATCGTATGCACCACCCGACGATTTGAGGACACTATCATGACTATGTTTGGATATGCACCTGGACTTATGGATCAATCCATTTGCAATAAGAATCAATGCGTTGACCACACATTTTACATACGACAAGTCCGTTAAGATATCAATGTATGTTTCACTGAGCGAAACAGTTCATGTGATATGATGCCTACGAGCGATATAAATTTCGTGTGAATACTTTGTAGAGACAATGTAGAGACAATCAGCGCTAAGCTTGTTCAAAAGTCCATGTGACTGAGTTACCTTATCCATTTGTTTTAATTCATTCCATATTCAGTGATATATGTTCTATTAAAGGTAAATAAAAACCTGATGATATTCAATTAAAAAAATGAGAAAGGAAGACAAATTGGAAAAGATAAAATCAGACATACCACGAGGGAACACAGATTCCTTATCATTAACCCTTACGGGTCAACTCCATTGGTAAGAAATGACAAAATGACATTATTGTTATCTATCATGAAAATACTCCGAACGTCACTTGCCTATCTGGGATTTATCAAAGAGAACAATTACACTGCCAGTGTTTTGCGGTATTTTAACATAAATAACTTTATTTTGATTTGTCTGATGTTTCTCCAACGATTCTCAATCTTTATTTCCTATTTGTGTACATGTATCACGCTAAACGTATCATCAGTTTCATTCCCCGTAATAGCTTTAACATTTGCCATAACGTTTGACTATGCATGTATCGTTCTTTCTTCATCATCTTGGCTCATACTGGGTTTGGGGTCGATAATATTTTCTCTCCTACATTGTGTGCTCTTAAAGAACATGTACGTATATTTGATTTGATCTAATCACACAGATCCTCGTTATTGAAATAAACGTAACTTTATTTAAACGTTTTATGACAGGTGAACCTAAAGTTTAAAGGGGTGTAACATTCCTTTTCCTGACCAAAGATGCCTTGGTAATAAAGGATGAAAGGATTAAAGGATTTATATATCCCTCGAGCATGTCGAGTTATCCGGACGCTGCACACATGATTTTCATTCATGTTTTATTATGCTGTACTAATATTTACCTGCCTCCCTTTTCTTGCCCTTTTATTAAGTTCAAACTTGGGGCTTATTTTCATGACCTATCTACGCTGATTAAGCATTTCTTAAATGTTTACGTTCCGTGAGAATACACCATTTGTTCGATAGTGTTAAGCTTATCAAACCAGCATAAACTGTACACTGCCAAAGTTCGTACACACGTTTGCTAGTTTCGTCCCACAGTTTGATGCGCTGACACGCTGTCGATGTACGGACCATCTTAAGAAGGTTGACAAGACAAGGCATTTTGTACTGTTATCACCAGTTATTTAACCAAGAGCTATGCAATACAAGTTTATTACTCCCGTAATATACATGTTTATAAATATGTGCAAGTTTCCTATGCATGTAATGTATAGGTAAGTTTGTACTGTATATTGCTGTGTGTTGCACATACCATCATTTAATCACTGAAAACAACCTATGGGGAAAAGAGTACTTTTCGTGTTATATTATGCAGAATGATTAGCAATAGCAATTACTGCCTGTTTGTACATTAAAAAGCAATGAGTTCAAAATCATATTTTCATCTTTATGGGTGTATGTGTGTTTTATGTACGGTGTGTGTGTTGGGAAGCGTAAGGGAGACGGGGAAGAGAGAAAGAGAGGGAAAGAGAGCGAGAGTGAGAGTGAGAGAGAGAGAGAGAGAGAGGGTAAGTGAGAGAGTGTGAGAGTGATAATGTGTGTGTATGTGAGACAGAGAGACAGAGAGACAGAGAGAGTGAGAGAGAGAGAAATGGAAACAATGAGAAGGATGATGGTAATGACAACGACGATGATGTTGATTATCCTTCTTCAGAATCGTGCAGATGGCACCCGTATCGTTTGTGACCGACTTGTATATTTCTTTAAAGAGCGATAATGACGATGACGATATAGTGCGACGACGATGATGATCCTGATGATGGTGGCGAGGGACCTGCTCTGTCTCTGACTAAGCTATATTTGACGACAGCCACTGTTGTTGATCTAGTTTTCACCGGCATAACATTTTTCCACATTATCGTTTTTTTTGTAGACCAAAGCTCAGCTGTACAGAATGTCAACGTTCAGGTGACGGCAGTACATAACTGAAGTAACTCAATATGTTTCACCGAGCGATGTAGTCATCCGCCCTCTACAGTGCGTAATATTTTACGCACTGAATCATTCGTACTAATACTGTATCTTCCTTCATTCGTGGCTGTATGTGGTGTCAGTGATTTGCTTTTATCAACTGATACTTAAAATAAGATCGAATTGACGTATTTTACAGTGCACATTCTTACTACACAGTCACACCTTTGTAACATGAAACACTATCACTCTGAATATGAGCTCAGTTCAAGCAATTTATTTAAATATTTATAAAAAAAAAAATACCCCAGACAGATGCAAGGTGGTACGAAAACATAGTGGTTTTATAAAATATTGGGTTACACAAAAGTCGACAAAATATTTGAAAAATTTATCACAATCTAATATTGTATCACATTGGGAACAAATTGTGAAACCTATCTCAACGACTGCATATCAGCGATCAGACGTATATGTAAACAAGCACTGGACTCCTAACTTGCCTCTAAATTACACAGACACCTAAATTAAAGAAATCAACTCTTGATAGGGAAAATAAATGATTTACATGATCATTTTAAGATTATGGAATTAAGTTTTGCATTGAAGCCTAAATCAACATGTAATTACTGATGTAATCACCGTTAGTAAATTTTAGCCCCCTAGGCTCAATCCGAGTTATTCTGGAACAGATGGTCAACTAAAAATTAATCGATCGTACATTGCTCTCATTCCTGCCACCGCCCTGGAAATATGAGTAGAAATAATGAGAGGCCTGTCTGTCCGTAAGAGAGTTGATCAATTAGCTTTTAGCTCTGATTAAGACCAGCATCCTCACGTCGCTTTTAATTGGTCAGTTTGTAGGGAAAGCACGGGCGGGTCTCTGTAAAACATTGATTGTAGTTCCGGCATTAGATGCAGATCCAGATACATTGCATTCATCGGTAGAGACCTTCTCTTGGAATCCGTGATAACTTTAAAAGTGAGTTCACCATATCTCTCCACATGATCGCACTCAGATTTTGATAGTCACAGCTGGATTGTGCTCGTGGGAGAAATATCAGTTTGGATCAAAGAAAGGTGAGTGTCTCTTGTCAACATTTATCTTTTAAATCTTAAGGGGAAAAGAGCAAAACATTGATTTGTATGATTTGACGTAGCGATGCTAAGTTTTATGACCAATGTCCAACAGCGTTAATGTGATGTAAGCACAAACAGCTAAGGCATACATAGCTATGACTTGCATTGTATTAAATTAGATATAAATTATGTGTACGAATATCATGTTACGTTTTCAAAGATAAATGGCACAGAAGGATGTTTGTACTACATAGTAAAACCTACTTTAGAGAGAGAGAGAGGTGGAGGAACAGATATGTACTCGCGGACTTTTCCTGTTTTTTTTATATAAAGAGAAACAGAATCAAATTATCTTGTAGTTTTCATGGTTATGATTTTTCCCCATAGCTCTTTGATATCCACCCGTCCATTCATATCATTCGTATGTGCCCTGAAATTTTAATTTAAAGTAGGAAATACAAGTGTATTGATGCTAAAAATGTACCTGTACTGTATTCTCAATAGTTTCCAATAGCTTCGGCGGAGGGTCGATCACCCAATCATAAATTGAAACAAAGGGCATGACATTTCTATGCGAAAGCCAAAAGCCAAAGTGAGTTTGCAAGAGAGAAAGAGAGAGAGAGAGAGAGAGAGAGAGAGAGAGAGAGAGAGAGATGTTAAACGCGTAAACTAAAATGTCTATACATTTCTAGCTGTGAGGAGCTCACTACATTACTACCTACACATTTCTTTCTTCCGCTATCTTTTTTTTATTCAACCAGTCTGTCTCTCGCCCATCTCAGCCCCCTTCTCTTATTACCCTCTCGTATACTGAGTTATCCACCCACTCACTCATCCACCCATTCACTCACAAATTCGTACATTCACCCACCCACCCACACACCCACCCAGTCACTCACGAATTCACTCATTCCTTCCTTCCTTCCTTCACTCACTCACCCACCCATTTACCAATTCTTTATATATTCTTCACTGTGCATCTGTCATGTCTGTAACCTATCAAATCATATTATCTTCTCGAATGAGTCTCCATGCTTTAACACCTTCTCTTTTGTCTACCGATTTCATTCCATGTTCATTATTTCATTATTTTCTCAACTTGTGTATTTCAAATCATTTTGTCTAAAACAGTGAATTCAATGAGTAGAGCATGTACGGTATACGAATTCCACATACCGTCATGACCGTACAGCGCGTTTACATCGAACACATCCGAGATCAATAAGCATTACATAACAGAGGCTTTCGTACTCATGATACTTATCTGCATATTTAATTGCGTTATTGATTTATGTACATGGTAGAAAATATCCTTTACACGCAAAACACATTCACAAGGACAAAATATATAACAGCAATTCAATCATGTGAGTAGTTCAGAACTACTCGAAATGTGAACTGCAACTTTGCAAATACATTTATATATCTTATTTACTGATAGTCCTATGCATAATTTCCACTTACGGGTAATCTTTCTTTTGAATACCATGACAGATCAACTCTTGTGATTGAAGGCCATATTGATGCATTGGCCACGAACGATTTAAGTCGAGGCATGCAAACTGCATTTTCTTTACTGACAGTCAAGAAATATTCGATCGATTTCTGATGATAAACAACGAAATATCACAAACAAAAGCGATCTGTACATTGATAACTCAGCGAGACATATTGCACGACGTGCTTTATTTGCAGATATAAGATGCTTGTGTCACGAATTTTTGAAACCATGTTGACGTGTTGAGCAGCTTATTTAAATATAGTTCGACATCGTACCGAGTGGTATGGTGGGTTTGCATGATGTGATTTAGGACGAGGTGCATTTTATTTTGTTTGAAATTTGAGAAAATAATATGTATTTTACATCATATAATCAACCTGAGCAACGCTATATGAATCGAATGTAGCACATGATATGGCATACGATAGTAAACGGCATGCGATATTACTAGTTCATTTATCAAGTTTACATTTTCATTTCACTTTTAAGTGATAAATAGTGTTTTTTTCTTAGAAGAAAATGATTATACATTACAAATATTATACATCGATTACTTCAGCGCACTTTATAGGTTGCACCGTTAACTAACTGCAACTCATTCTGTGCCAAACTAGATGTTGCTCTATAAATTGTAAATAGTAAATATAGTATCTGTATTAATAGTGTGGAAATATGACATGTGCATAGAGATTTTAACAAAATTTGTAGAGGAAAAACAAACACATAAACAGTAGAGTCTAGTGGGAGAGGTGTGAGGTAAGGAAAAATCGATTACTGCTTTATCGGAGCCAGGAGAACCTGCCCCTTTCCTCCAGCGCTCTGCCGATAGGACCCTATCATGGGATCGTAGATCCGCTCTTCTGCAAAGCGAACCTTCTTGTTGGCAGAATCTTCTTCTGTTTCCTCATGAGCATTTTCGGGTCCTTCTGGGTCAATGATATTAGAGCTTGATTGTCGTGGTAGTAAGCCCTGAGGATTCGCTCGACCGCCCTCTTTATCCGTGATGACCCTTCCGCCTGGTCTCCCATCCGGCTTCCGGGTGTCCCCAGCGTTGTCAACGTGCCCAGGCGCGTTGGGCATCGTTGACAGTCTGTAAGGGGTGCTAATGTCTGCAGGGATCGTCTCCTTGGATTTCTTGACACCAATCCCTTGGGTCAAGTGCCTTTCATGCTTCGCCAGTAGGTTCCATTGGTACTGCTGTTCGCTTGCGTTGTAATGATTCTTCAATCTCTGTCGTATTTCCTCGACTGCGCGACAGGTGTAGCACTCCTTCAGGAACCTACCGTGCCTACACAGAGCCTGCCATAGCTTATTGCTTGTGCTGTCCGTAAATTTCTTCCGCCGCTCTTGGTTTTCTTTACGATTCTTCTCAAAACGGAGCGTCCTCTCAGCTTCCTTGAGCACATTGGTGCGGCTGACGGCATCCGAGAAGGAATCGTGGAGAGTTATTTCCGACGGTTTCGTCACGCCCACCAGGGGTTTCATGTGCGGCGGAACGGGTCGGACATTGACCTTGTATGCTCTATGATAGGTCACCTTCCCAAGTTTCATGGTACCTCCTGGCAGTCGTACCTGTTGCAAAGAACCCCTTCGCTTCTTGGGTAGGATCATACCAGCAGTTGGATCAGACGAAATGGGGATTTCAGGCAAGGGTTTCTCGTTTTTCTTTAGGATTGTCTTCTGTGGCTTCACGCTATCAGCCTCTTTTTCCAAGTTACAAGCAGAACAATCAGTGCATGGAAAATGGTTGCCGCCTTTATGATTATGCTGTGATGGGACATTCACAGCGTCATGTGATATTCCTTGCTTCGTGACAGTGTTTCCTTCATTATTAGTAGCCACAGCAGTAAGACTGTCTTCATTATCTAAAACATTTTTGTCAAGGTGTTCTTCCTTATCGTTCGTTGCAGTGCTCTTAGCTTCCTTTACCCCCACCCCATGTTCTACCTTTGCTGCTTTCTTCTCAGTAGCGACATCGCTCTTTTCAATATTTGGATCGTTATTGTGAATCACGGCTTCAAATTTGTTTTTGTTCACCTTCGTTTCTTTCGATACCCCTTCTTTATGGAAGTTGATCACGGTAGCTTTCGGCGAATCTGCGGGATTCGATGCCCTAGAGTCTCGGCCGTCGTTTGGCAAATCAATTGAACATGAGTCGGTCCCGTCGTCAACCCCCTCCTCGTCGCTGTTGATCTCACCCTCCATCCGCGGCATGGATACATGAAGTGTGACCTTTGACCTGTAAGGTCCCTTTGTCCCTGGCTTCGGTAAAACACCTGGGTGGAACTTCCGGAATGTTTGTGTGGTCATCTGCGTGAGGATATTCCCATTTCCGTCCGTCTTAACGACCTTCTCCTCGGTGTCCTTGAATTTTTTCTCTAGTTTGTCAGCCGATTCTGGCGGCTTGTTGATCGTGGCTGGACGCGAGACTGTAGAATAAACCACGCCATCATTTGTCTTCAGCACCGGAATATGTTTCACACTAACACCGTCGTTAAGGACTCGCCAGTACCGGCAGAACGAGTTCGGTGACGACTCCGAGAGTTTCTGGACATCGTTGCTGAAGATGTTGGATTTGATGGCACCTTCAACAGGTAATACCTCATTGGTGCGCTCGATGATTTCAGCCGCCGCATTAGCCGCTGAGTTCCACTGCGCGTGGCTGATAAACTTGTTGGTCAACGAGAGGGCGTTGTTCTCTAGCTCGCTTAGTCCCGGAAGTACCACCTTGTGTTTGGTGCGTTGCTTTGGGAGGTTCCGCAGCCTCCCGTGCTCCCTGGACTTGGAGATGGCGATGCGCGCCTGTTTTATCTTATCCATCCTTTTGGTGTACTCTAGGAGGGAGCTATGGAGCTCTTTCTGCTTCTGTTTGCGCTCCTGGTCGGGATCCGTGCCCCCCTTGGCCTTGGGCATGTGTCGAGTCAGGGGGCCGTAGGCAGACGCCACGGCCCCGTATTTCGTACTGCCGTATACCATGGTGATATGAATCGCCGTATTCTGTAAATAGACAGAACATAAAAGAGATACATGAATACCGCTAAGTTCGAGCTCACGCATCAATTATTAATGCAAGATATTATATGAAACCAAAAGTAAAAATCACGTTTACTCGATTAATCTTATTGAAGCAAATACATCTCCTATGACTTTGCTTCCGACAGGTGTGCTTTATGTCCATGATTTTCTTTGTGACTGTCAATTAGCTGCGAGCTTAGAAAAAAAAAGGTTTCCTAAACAAATTGTAAACTGACTTCAGCCTTAACATATGCTTTAATCTCTAAATTTACTTATTCGTTATTAGTTGATCTTGATAATACTTCGGCAATGTTTCACAATCCATCGAACTTTCTTCATCAATATCATTTTGTATTGTGCGAAAGGACTGAATCTCCGTCTTCTAGATTAAGCACATGTTATATGCATGAAAAATGAAGGGGTATTGTAAGAA
Source organism: Arbacia lixula (assembly GCA_963669155.1). NCBI lineage: Eukaryota > Metazoa > Echinodermata > Echinoidea > Arbacioida > Arbaciidae > Arbacia > Arbacia lixula. Next base: position 26,121,156 of record OZ022578.1, read on the forward strand.
CACTTAATGTACTTAAAATAAGATTAACTTAATTAATGAATTACTCTGTTATCGAGCGACTGTAGAGAGGTAGAATACTTTACACTTTGGCATAGCAAACATTGATATATGAGTAGGAATCAACACGGCTTGTTTGTCTAATCATGATATGCATAACATTTGTGATAAATTTGTAGGTGTACACCAACCATGCAATTTATTGTACACTATTTTGCCATTAACTTGTTATCATACAAATCATACATAAAGGCACTTGACCCAAGGGATTGGTGTCAAGAAGTCATTACTTCTATATTCATGTGATAATAGAATCATTTTAACAATTCACTGTTCAGAACAGAGTAGTGAACAGTTTCTTACAACATATTTTGTTTCAAATAGCACATTTACATAATTAACCATGCAGCGGGGAATAACCAGAAGCTATGCTTTATTTCGGACTCTCATACAACAACTGGCAGCAACAACTTTATGTTAATTGATATTCGTCATTTTACCCTATTGAATTCTACTAACTTTATTTTAGAATGATGAATTCTGTCATATTGTTATTCAGCATGTATTTTTGAAGTGTAACTGTCAATGTATTTAACGGTTTTCGTAGACAGGATTATTCATTAAACAGTTTTGGACACGGTTGTTGGTGCATTTATGCATTCATAATTGTACACAATTGACATACTATATACATTGTATGATTATGAGACATAAATATTCACATCTAAGTTATTGTCATTTGCTATTAAGATTTAAAACATTGTTTTAAACGCTTAACATATTTAAAAGAAACGCTCTTGTTGGTAGTTACGTTTGCGTATTAAATTATGATTTCACGCAATGCAAAATGATAATGAGAACTCGAAATGAAGAAATACTGAAGTATAAATTAGGTAATGCTTACCTGGGATATTACTAATATGTCATTAGTCCAATCATCTACATATGATCCTGGTGCTTATAACGTCTTATCCTCGTATATACAGCAGATTCATCCATCTCCAAGAGTTGTTAACTACTTCGTCAAAATGCAGTCGCTCTCCATCCTCAAAGACTTCAAAAGGTCTTGAATACATACAGTCTCTTTGAAATAATCTCTAGAAAAGTTAGGAGTATGGATTGGAAAAGAGCAAGTATGGAGAAGACGTAACGCTGTAATGTACTGGGATGGCCTACTCTAACCTAAAGACCAGAAGAGCTATCGATCTCGGTTAGATATGTTAGACAATCGTTGGACCGCATCGCGCTGATCCAGCATCCATTCTATTCCTTCGCGTTTCTCCTTTTCTCTCTTTCGATCAATCAATGTTATTACTTTGATGTCGTTTGTTGCTGCTTTAAACGGGACTCGCTGTGACAATAGGCCCTGCCCAACCCCGGGTATCCCCACGAACAAGGCGTTGCTGCACTGAAGATAGACAATGAAGACGGGGAAAATGTTGCGGCGCCCGCTACGGTGTGTCGTGGGAGAGTGGTTGCTGGGTTACGAAGACACGACGTGCTTTCAGGAGACATGAAAAGACGGGTTTCATGATGCATGATTGATTGTGCTCTCATAATAACTTAAGAAGAGCTATTTATTGACAAGCGAAACAATAGAAAAGTGCTCCATCGCCATGATCGCGTCACACTTCATTAACATGTTGTGTTCATATAAACCTCAAGAAGACTTAGCATGCGTGTCACAACAGTCTAGTAAGCAGCAATTAGTATTATTAAAATATGATAGACGATATGAAGATAGAGTGCGAACAAAGAAGCATCCGACTGGTTAATGAGATCCTCGGGGAAAGAAAGAGCCTGCAAATTGCTTTATATTTCACCAGGTTGTTTGTAATATATTACCATGACTACCATCCCATACCAACTTGACTTCAATCATGTCAAAATAACCAAATCAGGAGTATATGGTGATTCTGTTATTCAACATGGTTCCAGTATTAACATGTTTAGTTTTAATCTTTCTCATGATTACATGTCATACATCACAGTTATTAAATGACACCATCATTATGAGAGACTTAATATAACATAAATTTCCATACACTTTTTAATCAAGGCAAAGGGAACTAAGTATTCATTATGTAGATAACGTATGATTACGTTTGTGTATGTCTGTATTTCATATTCAGATATGTAAATATATATCAATCAACCACATATCAATAATGCTACATACTTATAAGTAATAATGGAACATATACATATACATTTTTTTTTTGTGTGTAGAAATACATTCATACAACGCTGTACGACATGAAGAATAATAGCAATGTAAAATATTTATCGTAATTTTTCTAACAAGCGATCAAAGTCACATCCAACCACGTTAACAAGTACAAATATCATTCTGACTATATCAGGAATCAATCATTTGTATTTTATGAATACACAAACAAATATATAGCCCATATTCGTATCACATATATAATGAATTACTATTTGCAATATAATTGATATCGCATGCATTTCTCTATCTCTCCCTCTTTCACTCTTTCACTCTTTTTCTTCCTTTCATTCTTTCTTTGTATCTTGCTCCTTCTCTGAATTTCTGTCTGTCTCTGTCTGTCTTTGTCTGTCTGTCTTTTTGTCTGTCTATCTATCTATCTATCTATCTATCTATCTATCTATCTATCTATCTATCTATCTATCTATCGATCTATCTCACTCTCTCTTATCCATCACAGATCACCAATCATGGAGCCGTATCACAAGCATACTGGCATTGTTGTCATACTAACAGCTCTTTTCTTCATATCAGGTGAGTGATATCGATATATCCCCATGTCATCAACATCATCTCCCAGAGTAAAGCGATCTGAGGAAATGGACTTGTTAGATAAAAGAGGAAAATAAGAATTTATCACTTGTATGCAAACTTCAGTTTACATCATAATGTTGGTTCGATGTTAGTTTGATTAATACGTAGCAAAAGACAACAAGGGGAGGAATACGACTACATGTACTTTTATGATGTAAACTGATGTTTATATTCTATTTGCGTTTGTTATTCATTTTATTTCAACATATTTAAACAGGATAATGAGTTTAGTTTGTGGAAACAAACTGTTTTTCAACAAAGTCCTGTCCAAAGTAAATAAATAAATTGAAATTATATCACTATGTTATACATAAAAAAGAACACAATCCAGCTCCATGTATATATGTATGTTTGTTAGTATGTGTGTGTGTGTTTGTTTGTGTGTGTGTGTGTGTGTGTGTGTGTGTGTGTGTGTGTGTGTGTGTGTGTGTGTGTGTGTGTGTGTGTGTGTGTGTGTGTGTGTGTGTGTGTGTGTGTGTGTGTGTGTGTGTGTGTGTATGTGAGGGGGGTGGGGAGGGGGTCATGCCACCATCCTAAATAAATATTGTGTGGCCTTCTCCCATGTAGATATGCATTATTTCCATCTCATCAACCTTCGATCTCCTGGGAAGAGACTATTCGCGATCAATGCACCACTTTCATGACTTTCATTTAACACAATGACCACAAGACCCGTCCTAGTCTATGTCACTCTACAACCTTTCTCGTCCTGCTATCTTCTTGAACAATATCCTAACGCCTGAACGCAGCGTACATGCATCGTCGGCATTGTCATGGTGGTCCGTGATTAAAAGCTGCGCTTAATTATTTAACCGTTCCAGTTGCAGACATAATATTGCTCTATGGGATTAATGTGCATCACCATTAAATCAAATACTCCCATTAGACCGATAGAGTTAACGCAGCACGGAGCGTATGTGTCACTGGAATCTTCCGGATTTGTTGTCACCGCTCAATATTCCCTCCTCTGTGGCCTTGCTGCCCGTGGTTAGCAAGGTACTAGTGTCGTGGTCTAATCTATTACATGAGGGCATAAACAAAAACAGGTTCGCAGCATGGACGAGCCCGAACGGAATGACCGGTAATCGATATCATCTATCGATTTCCATCTGGCCCAAATGAAGCCAGCGTGGTGAAGCTGCCGTTCAAAAGGAATCAAGATGCATAGTTGTAGAACATTGGATGCACAACGACAAAACGGTTGAGCGTGTGTATGTTGAAACAACGCAGCAAAATGCAAGATACATTAACCATTCACAAACAAAATATTTCTACCGGCAGAAGGAATTAGTTCAGCCCATTTCTTTTCTCTCTACTTGGGCCTACAAACATAAGATTTGATAGTGAAAGGTATGAAAACTATATCTAAACAAAAACAATTCACATCCATCCTCCATGGCCTTTGATATGCTACTGTCACATATGACATGTACTTCCTGGTTGGATTGTGGTAGATGAGATTTCAAACTACTACTAGTGCTATCAGGACTATAGATTAAGGAACATTTACACCTTTGAGGAGGTTTGGCGCTTACTTCCTTCTGACACTTCTGTAGAAACAGAGCTGAAAGAGCCAAAAAAGGATTACATCGAACTCTATCACGAAACGCTTATTCAATTTCCGACGAATCACCGAAATCATGTTCGATTGACATAAAAATAGACCATGCTTGAAGTAATCCCTTAAACACTCCCTTTAACAGGAGATAGGATGAATCACTCTCATTCATGAAGATTTGATATGTATTTTATGCTGTGAATGTCATGATATTGGTATAAAATGTGATTATTGTAAAGATAAGCTTGATGAGTGAGGATTGTTGAAGGAGGAAACGGGAGAGGTAGGGGTTGGGGTTAACAAATACCACATGAATCACTTGAATAGTCCAGTCACTGATAAATTGACATATCTATGTTTCTATGTAGCTTATTAGCATTGGAAGTGCTCTCATAATGTTAACTAAAGAAGACTTAATTTGTATAACTGAAAATATCAAACACAAATTTTGCAATGTTAATGTCAACTCAATGAAATGTATTTAAATATTCAACATACACAAAACAACATGTCCAAAGCCTTACGCGCTTCAGCATTGAGTAAAACATGAAATACAAAATTGTAGAAATTACCAACTAAATATGTCTAAAAATGTGTCATTAGACATAATGGTGAGGGTTTAATCCTTTGATATAATTCTCAATAACAAAAACTGTAAAATAACTTTCAGAAAGCCCTCAAAAATAATTTTGAAAACGTTAAAGTCAGTGTGGACCATGCATGGAGTTTACAGTTTGCACCATGAAATGGCTTGATTGCTTTGCCGCCGCGAGAAAAACAAGCCTCAGCATACAGGCGGCAAGCGGCAAGCGGCAAGCGACAGCGGAACACAACGTCCATGTACACCGACCATATTAAAGTAATAGTTCACCCTGAAATTAACTTGGTTTCAATAAAAACAGACACATGAAAGAAAAATATAAGTGAGGGATTGATGAAAATCCGTCAAAGGATGAGAAAGTTTAAAGTTTTGATTTTGTGACGCCATATGTTGTGTACAATTTTCTTCTCGAAAATGTGCTCAAAAAGATATGCTTCCTTTTACCTGTGCATTTGATTCGTCATTGGAAACACGTTTTTACACATGTACCGTTGTCAAAAACAGACAAAAAGCAATTTAAGGAATGATTTCGTACACAATTGTGGAAGAGCACCTCGCACGTGACGTCACAAAATTGAAATTTCGAAAGATTATAACTTTCTTATCCTTTGGCGGATTTTCGTCAAACCTTGACTAATAGGTTTCTCTCATGTTTCTCTTTTTATTGAAACCAACTTATCTTCAGGGTGAGCTATCCCTTTAACATATATATGTATGCATATCTAATATACATTTTGTGCTTTCATCAGGCGTGCTTTGCCAGATGGAACCCGAAGAGGCTCGCCTAGCTTCGTACCTCCTCGATCACGGCTACAGCACGGTGGTCCGCCCTGTCGTCCGGCAGCAGGATACCATCACCGTGGTCATTGATCTCGCCTTGGTCGGTGTGCTGGACATGGTGAGTGGATAAAGGATAAGGCAGGGAGGAATTATAGATATAGATGGATAGGTCATGGAGGGAGAAAGGAAAAGAGAGCGACAAGGAGAGATAGAGGGAGAGAGGTGGAGAGAAAGAGAGAAAGAGTGAGCAAGAAAGATTGAGGGGAGGGGGCCGGGTAAGTGAAGCAAAACAGATGAAAACAGAATGGAGAATCGATAGATAGATAGAAATGCAATTTAAAGAGAGAGGAGAGAGAGAGAGAGAGAGAGAGAGAGAGAGAGAGAGAGAGAGAGAGAGAAGGGATTGACGCAGTGGGGGGGGGGGGGGGGGTGGGTGGGTCGGTCAAGTTTAACATAACAAGAGAAATAGAGAACGGATAGATTTACAAGTATACGAGAAAGTAAATAGACAGAGGGCGAATATGTATACATGTATAATGTAAGAGGATAGGGGCGTTAAGGCGACGGGACGGGTAGTGGTCAAGTGAAACAGAAAAGGAGAACTAGACAAATGAAGAACACGTAGAATGGATAGATGGATATCTAAAAACGTGTGCGAGAAAGGGGGGGGGGGGGGGGGGAAGAGAGAGTGAGAGAGATAGAAAGGGAGAGAATGTGTTTGTATGGGTTGATGCGTGAGGGCTTGATAACATAAGTTATTATTGAATTACATGTCATTCAGCTGTCCTCTATACTTTATTTGTGAGTAAATATTCCTGATATCATCCCAGCGTAAACACACACACTCAAGAATGCAGGAAAATTCAATGCCTTAAAATTAACCTTAATTCCTCTGTTTGAGATCTACACGGCGTGTGCATTCCTCATTTACAGTCTTGTTTGCTGAACATCTAGTTTTTAAAGCAGAATCATATCTATTTCATAATAACGTTTAGTGCAACACGACTCCTCGCACTCTACATTGATTCTATTATTGGGACGAAATCTCCAACGGAAAAAAAGCGGAGAAAGTCAGTATTGTCGTAATGATGTACGAGTAAGGAACAGGCGTGCTAATTGTAAAGACTGACTGATTAAAAATCCGCAGAACTAGTTTCATGCAAACATGGAATGCAATAATGCAGATATTGGCCGAAATTCCACCTGTCTTCAAATCCATGTCATACAAACACACTTATAGGAGCGAGATACCTACAGTGTCTGTCATCTCAAACCCCTTCCTATTGGCTTGTCACACTTCTTGCTAAGTCTGCATAGTGGCCATTATTAAATCAATGGCACACTTCAAACTAATTTCTATCGAGCTATTCAAAATGTCCTACTTTCGCCATCGCTGATTCTCTTACGGTTGAACACCCTTTTCTTTCCCATTCTCGCCAATCAGCACAAACAATTTCGACACCATAGTCACGTTGTCGGTATAAACGGCAACAAAGGTGACGCAGAACTAAATAGTCTTATTCCCAGGAGTCAGACGATCGGAAATATTGTGTGAATTAAAGGGATAGTCCACCCTGAAATCAAATTAGTTTCAACTAAAACAGAAACCTGAGAGAATATATAAGCAACATATAAAAACATATTAGCAAAGGTTTGATGAAAATCTGTCAAAGGATAAAAAAGATATGCGTGCGAGGTGCTCTCCCATATGTTGTGTACATTTTTTCTTATTGTCGCTTTTCTCAAAAGGATATGCATTATCTTACCCGTTCATTACCGGTACATCGTTAGAAATACGTTTATACCCACGTACCTCTATGAAAAAAATATTCCTTCCGCCAAAAAGAAGAACATCAATTTTATTGAATCATGCACCACACAAAACATGGGAGAACACCTCGCACGTGACGTTCTAAAATTAACACTTCAAAAGACAATATCTTTCTTATCCATTGACGGATTTTCGTCAAATCTTCACTAATATGTTTTTTGTTTTATAGTTCTGCTTTTATTGAATCCAACTTAACTTCAGGGTGGACTATCTCTTTAAGAGAAAGACCAAAGATGTATCGGGACTGAAACAGTGCTCGCGTAATCACATTTGCTTTTATCTTTGTTTGTACAGGACGAGGCGAACCAAATCATCACTGCCAATACGTTTATGACCCAGGTAGGTCCGAAGAAGTGGGCATCGAATGACGAAAGGGTGTGACGTGTTTTATAGTTCTTGTTGTTGATGAAGGGTGTGACATCACAAGCATGAAGAAAGAAACAACTTTTTATCAAAGACGAGGACTTTCCCCAAAACACGTCAAAATCAATATAAACATGTTTAAGAAGACCAATGACATCCCAAAGCTAATGTTTAATCGACAATTCATTTTATTTATTTCATAATTTTTTTTACTCCTTTATGATGCGAATTGCAATTTGGAAATTAAAACATTCAATTGTTATATTTCATACAAATTCATGAACATACTTTCCATGTCTATAGACTAAGAACAATGTATACTTTCTTATTCTTTTATCGTACTCATTACGATTTTGTATGATCTGTGCTGCAAAATGCGTATTTAAAAGTTAAAATCAGGTATGTCTAGTCATGTTAGCTCCCACAGAAAATATATTAAGATGTTCTAAATTGCTGGTCTCAAAACTATGAAAATGGAATCCCTACATGGGATAAAATGACCTCCTCTGTTCTAAAGTAATGTTGTATTTAAAGCCATGCCAGCTTTCCTATCCACTAAAAACGGACGACGTAAATACAAAAGGTAAAGCTATTTCCTTTCGGAGAGCCGTTCTCCGAAATTGACAGGCCATATAACCAAAAATTGACTTCGCATAATTCAATTGACCGTTGCGAAGCTACTCTCCGCTTTGTGTTTGATTTTCCAATTGGGCCCGTCTATCGAAATGAAACCGGGGTCTCTTGCTTGTCTTCGCTCCAATTAAGAAGTGCAGCACAGGCGAAGAAGGGTAAGGGACTCGAGCAAATGAAATCTATTTCTCCTTTGCGCTGTTTAACCAGGGCTTGGTTTCTTGGATAATGGAAAGGACAGTATCAGTGATATCCTAAGGAACATATTTGTGACTCAGTATGCATATCGCAAACTTGGTGAATAAACAGATAACTGTAACACCTCCCTGAGAACATATTCCTTAGGTAATACACAATGGCTATCATTTTTGATGACACGGGATATATTGAATTACTGACTTGACTGAGCATCTTCCTTTTTATCTATTGTAAATGGGATAACAGGGTGTGATCATGGTGATAGAGCTTGTATATGCACAGGGCAATGACAAACTACGATTAAATGTTCTTTGAATTGTCATATACATTATGAATGGTATTTTGTTTAAAACGTTTGAATAAAAAGGAATATCAATTTAGAGTTTTACTCGACGTTGCATTAAAAATATCACAACAGTCATAAAGTCCTCAGAAACAGGTAAATGTTTGCAAGCATTATAACAAATGCCACGTATTGTTGATTTGCGTAATACTAGAATGTTACAAAACAACTACCGCCTCAAATAAGTTATAATGGGAATCTTGATGATAGTGTTTCTTAACGTATCATATTTTCCATTCTTTGAATTTTCTTGTTGTGCCCTGTTCCTGGGTCTGTGTCATTTCTAGACCTGGATGGACGCCTTCTTGACGTGGAACCCCGAGGATTTCTGGAACATCACACACGTCCAGATTCCGATCCAGAGCATTTGGCGACCAGACATCATCCTCTATACCAAGTGAGGGCGCTAGACATAAATGACTATAGCTCCGTGCTAATCTTACCTGGGTCTCTTTCTCTAAACATGCTAAAGGGGAATTATCATTGTAGGAATATTATACCGATGATGCACAGTACGAGTGGTTCGGTATGAATTATGAGCACAGAGTAAGCTCAGGCATGTTTTCGACCATGCCAAAGTTACCGCGTATTCTTCCAAACTACGAAGACAATGCTGTACATCATTTATTTATAGAGTGGGCAATAAACAAACACACAACATATAAAGAAAATTATTTGCATTGCTATTACAAAAGTTGCCGGAACGCATGATAAAATTACCTAAAAAAACAAGCCCAACCGGAGAGGACATTTCAGAAATTAAATCGTTCAAGTCCACATTTGAAAATTCATTCCGAACGTACTGTGTGTCCCATATCAGATCCTAGATTTGATTTTCTAATTGTCATAAAAAGGTAAAAATTGGCATTCTCTCATTAGCATAATTAGAGTATTAATGGAAGCAAGACCTGGCCTCGTTGCATAAAACTTACCATTGATGGTAACTCTGTCATCAATGGTAACTAACATGGTTACACTGCTCATCAGCCAATCAAATTCAAGGTTTGCATAAAAGATGCCACTGGTAGCGAAGTTACCATCAATGGTAAGTTTTACCCAACAGGGCCCTGGCAGTGCTTTCAACTGAATATATTTTGATGAAATGGATCGAAATGAGATAAGTTAGTTTACTTGACATGTTTGAATATAAAATGTAACATACATGAATACGTATAAAATGAACACGCCCACGTCCCCGTCCACGTTGTGTCGATCTGAAACTCTTTATTAACTGCAAGCCTCTACCTTCTCCACCCCTCAATGTGCCAGTACGAACGATGACCTGGGAGGTGGGATCCGCTGGACCTTGGCCTGGGTGAAGTACAACGGCGAGGTGAGCTGGGAGACCAATGCCATGTTCGAGAGCGCCTGCCCCATGAACCCACTCTACTTCCCTTACGACACCCAGGACTGCCCCTTCACCCTGGGCTCCTGGACCTACAACGGCGACGAGATTGACGTCGCCATCAACTCGACGACGGGCGACGATTCCCTTTACGCCCCCAACGGCGAGTGGGATTTGATCAGCTTCCCCGCGCGGCGAGACGTGGGCGTCCGAGCCTGCTGCGAGGGTGTCTACCCGACGATCACCTACAACATTGTGCTGAAACGGCGAGCCATGTTCTACTTCTTTAACCTGGTGCTCCCGTGCGTGCTGATCTCGTCCCTGGTGCTCATGGGCTTCATCCTGCCGGTCGATGCTTGCGAGAGGGTCACCCTGACGCTCACCATCCTGCTCTCGCTCACCGTCTTCCTCCTGCTCGTCGCCGAAACCATGCCGCCCACCTCGGAGGTCGTGCCGCTCATCTGTAAGTCCGAGCTGCTCAGCACGATCACGATGATTATCATTATATTGTTATGCATTATATTGTTATGTGACATGTTAAAACACAAACGTTTTAGTCGTCGATAGAGATGTACATATTCAAACAAAAGAAATGCAGCATGGGGAAATACTCTCCTTTTTTCCCCTTCAGACATGTTTTATCGTTACTTTTATTGTTACGTACATGACATAAGTGTCGAAGATCCAACACCCTTTGTATTTCCTCCCCCACAGCCCAGTACTATGCGGCGATCATCATTGCAGTTGGGCTGATCACAGTCGCTGCCGTCGTCACCACCGCCATCCACAACAAAGGCGACAGCCAACGAGCTCCTAAACGAGTCCGACGTGCCATCCTCGGTACTCTGGCCAAGCTGGTGGGCATCACGACCATCCCAATTGACGACGACGACGACAACGACGACGATAATGACTCGAAGAAGTACAACCCGTCGTCTCCGTCGCGCCGCAGCGGCGAAGGTGGCGTTCTCAACCCGGTGTTTGAAGATGATGACGGAAACGATCCGTTCCAGGCGTCATCATCGACCTCGAGTGGGGACCTAATTGACGTATTCTTCACGAAGCTTGGCCGCAGCGTATCTCACTTTGCCAAGCTTGCTCACGAGGACGCGGAAAGCAAGCAGACGTCGATGGAATGGATGCACATCGCCGCCGTGCTCGATCGCTTCTTCGTCTACTTCTTCGCTCTGGTCTGCTTCTTGATCACCATCTGCACCATCGTGCTCGCCGCCGTCGAGGCTTCGTGAGCATCGACGTCGATCTGATTTACAATTGTTGATGAAGTCTCGTGTCAAATCTTGCCCTTCCCAGTGGTTTTTGTTTCGATGAAATGCAAGTCGATACGCAGACTAGCCTAGGTACTAGGCTGCGAGTTGCATGGAAAAACCAAGTCTGTTAACAATTAATTCTGGTCTTCCAGACTTTGCCCTTATTACGTCATGGCTCCTCTGGGAGGAGCGAGGATGGGATTAGGGCATAGTCTGTGTTACGAGACATAGTTGTTAACAGACTGGGTTGTGGCCATGCACCTCATAGACTAGTACCTAGACTATACACAAACATTGGAACAACAAAGAATCCTTGTAGCAAGACAAAGCACGTAATAGCTTTAATCTTAGCCCGATTGGAGCCTCTGTTGAACAACAAACACAACCTAAAACAATTACAAATAACTATCACAGACTGCAAGTTATAAACAACTGTAGCATATATCAATGTGTTGTTTTTCATTACTAACGCAAACACTGGACCTATACTCTCTGCATTATGGGAATTACTGTAGGCGGGGAGAAACAATACACGATTAACAAACCCTTTTCTTTTTGTTTGTAATCTGTAATTTATTATTTTCCATAAATCATAATAAGTACAATTATACAAACACAGCTTGATAAACATTCATCAAATAAACACATGTACATGAAACAGTGAAAAATAGAAATGATAATGGTAATGGTGAGACTGTGGAGGCGTCTAGAATTGCATTATAATGTAAATCGAAGTGGGATTAAAAAGAAATGTACGTGGACTTTACAATTCTAAGCGCCAGGTATGTTAAACACAACAAATTTGGATGTTATAAATGTTCCTTTTTACCCTTCTCCCTGAATTTACAGCGCTGATAAAAAGATATTCTGCATATCATACCAAATCATGAAAATGTAATTAGAGTTATGTTTTGGGAGAATGACGTCTCTCTCAAATAGTGTTTACTATTTTATCTTTCTAGTAGTATAGATGAATATATAAAAAAACGTTTATATACGCAGTGATATTGTTCATTTACTTCTGTTCTTTGAGGAATATTTTCAACTTTAATGCAATATAATGATTTGACGTTTTTTTTTATAACACTGTACCACACTTTTAATGTCTGTACATCATCATTTTTTATCATTACAAGGTGACAAGATGCTCACGACGATGTATATTCATGTGCATGTACACTATCATTCCTGTTCTAAGTGAATAAATCATTAAACTTGTATCATACAAGGTAGTATTTTGCTTGTTCTTTAAAATAAACATAATTTGCCCATAGTCAAGAGCTTTTGTCTCTTTGTTGAAATCCTCGGCGAAGATGAAAGGAGCAGGGTACAACACGTCATGTCTCCATCACTCCGTCTCACGCCTCTTCTCTTACCCCCTGTCTCTCTGTCCCTGTCTGTCTGTCTATCTGTCTGTCTGTTTCTCTCTCTGTCTCCCTCTGTCTGTTTCTCTCTCTGTCTCCCCCCCCCCTCCTCTCACTCTCACTCTCTCTCTCCTTCCAGTTTTCTCTCCAGATTTCCATTTGTTTACTTACAAATTGTTCTCCATCTTTCCTCTCTCATGCATCACCCACCCCACCTTCCACACACAACCATCTCCCTCTCTCTCTCTCTCTCTCTCTCTTTCTCTCTCTCTCTCTACATTTCTCTATCTCTCTCTATCTCTCTCTCCCTCTTTCTCTCTTTCATTCCCTCTCTTTTTTCTATCTCTCTCTCTTTCTCTCGCTCTCTCTCTCTTTCTCTCTCACTCTTTCTCTTTCTCTCACTCTATCTCTCTTTCTCTCTCTCTCCATATCTCTCCATCTCCCTCTCTGTCGTTCTATTCTCCCTCTCTCTCTCTCTCCCTCTCTCTCCCCCCCTCTCTCTCTCTCCCTCTCTCTCCCTCTCTCTCCCCCTCTCTCTCTTTCTCCATCTCTTCCATCCACCCCCTCCACTACAGCCTGTCTCTCCTCCTCTCCCCGCCCTTCACCCATCTACGACCTCCCCTTGCACTTCTCCCTGCTAAGTGCCAACGAAACTTTACTTGCGACCGTCCCAATGTTTGCTAGTCTTAACCATGTTTTGTTTTCTCACATGATTGGCACTTCAGAGGGTGTATCATAAAACGGGAGGAAACAAATATGAAACACCTTTCCCAGCGAAAGTGCATTTTGTTACCCGATAGCTAAGTGAAATTAGCGGCCGTCCGTAAGATGTAACGACATTCGATTCGCAAGGTATGCATGGTGTCAAGGTTGATCTTTTTCCAGATCAATCAGGGAATATGTTGTATTTCTAATCTTAGAATACTAAATATAAACGGCTAGATTGATTGTAAAAGTCAAGTCAGTGTATAGTCCGTTTTCATAACCCTAGGCTCAAAGTTCTATTTTCCCTTCAAAACCTTGTATAGGAGTAATTAAATAGGAGTAATTAAATGGGAGTAATTAGTGATTAATTCACAAATCCTAAAATTGTTCGGCCCGACCATTTTGAGGATTTGTGATTTAATCACTAATTAAACCAAATGTGGACATTTGAGGGTAACTTATTTTCAGCAAGTTTCTAAAATGGACAATGAATTTAAGACCATTGGCAAGAAGATTGCTCACGATCACCTTTCGAAGGTTTTTTTTAATCTTTACAGTACAGTATATTCCCTTCAAAGTCAAAGTTCATAATCGATACCTTATGTGATACAAACAGTTGTATTACGGTTCAGAATAGAAAGAAAGTGGCAGAATATGCCTCGACTATAGTTCCAACCCGATAAGCCCAGATATTTAACCCTCACATTACCGGGTCTTCAAAACCCCATTGGCTTACCACACAATGTCAAAAGAGTTAAAGGTTAAAGGTACTGTATTAGCGTTAAATCAAGACTATCAACATGATTAGTGATATATGTGATATATGCTTGATATAAAACTAGAGAGAGAGAGAGAGAGAGAGAGAGAGAGAGAGAGAGAGAGAGAGAGAGAGAGAGAGGAGAGAATTCTGAGGAGAGCTGGTTTTCGCATCGTCTATTTCGACATTACTTTAAAAGTTGAATCCGAATTCAACCAATTTGTAGACCGAGAATCTGGGGAATTCAGAGGTACACCGTACATATACAACACAGCGAGGGTAAGATGTAATAGGTAGTAGCGCTACATATTACGGGACCTGAATCCATATAGATCTCAGTCTTATTTGATTTCAGATGTTCAAGCTACCAGATAGATATCAACGCAAAATTATTGAAATAATTGAAAATGCCGCAAATCCAGACATGGTGTCGGGTGATGTTCGAAATTTTTTGCCATGATTCCGGCTTGTCAACTATTACAACCACTTCTGCTCCTTAACTTTAACAGGGTGTCCTATTTTCGAAAGTCACGAAATTCGGCAGGAATCAGCAGTATACCATAACAATATTATGGGAAATCTCACAACCATAGCTCTAAGAACATTTTCAGGAGAATGACAAACTATCGCAGCGAGCATACTAGTAGTCTACGTTCATAACCGTATTGTACCTCTCAGTACACTATTATTAACGCAAAGCGGAGCGTGACCACTGCGGACCATAGCGCACAGTGGTCTTTCTGTCTCTACGCTACAGGTTTCGGACGACCTGCCCCAAACCTCCTCAAAATCTACTAATCGCTATAATTTCTCTTTAAGTCAGTTTCCAGTTCTATCACTGGGAGGGATGTTCTCACACAGTATTTTCTTCCGTTGTCCGTTGTTGTTTATTTTTTTTTACAAAATAAAAAAGAATTGACATGCAAAAGGGGACACCCTGTCTTCAATACGTTCCATGCAAGACAGAGGCGTTTGTCTATGCGATCTGTAGGTATTGCTGAGGCAAACACGTAACAGTGGCATGCGACGAGTTAAAGGGGTGTGTGGAGTGGTGGTTACACGACGGGACTCCGCCACCGAAGGTGACACGATCCGATCAGTCGTATGACTCTCTGTGACTGGTCGAATCGTAGGACCCGGTCATAGGATTTGTGTACGTACGTGACGTCACGCAGGTCCTTACGACAGCAGAATCGTGACAAAATCATGCGTCTGTGGTGGCCTTAAGAGGTAATCGTGACACAACAGTTATGCCGTGATCATCGGTCCCGGTTTCGTGTCAAATACCACCAGATCATGATCACGCTGAGGCGATGTCTTGCAGACGATAACGGTTTGCCGCTGCGGTTTACCGCTTGTCACTTCAATTTGCCGCATGCCGCTACCATTTACCGCCTGCCGCTTCCATTTACCGCTTGCCATTACCATTTACCACCTGCCGCTTCCTTTTACCGTGTGCCGCTTCCATTTACCGCTTGCCGCTACCGTTGCCCCTACCGCTTGTCACGATCCCCCTTCTATCGGGACCTACCCAATGTTTTTGTCCTCAAACGTAACCACTCTGGCATTTACACATTATACAAACTAAATGTAAGTATTCCACTTGCTTTACCGCGGCGGAAGACACTGATGTCAAACTGCAGAATGCAAACGATAACGGCGTTCTAACGAGCGCTCTAACGAATGTAAAATATCCTATTGTGCGCCATGGATTCTCTCCTGCACAAATACTACATGCAAAACCCATATCAAGGCAATTAATCTGACACTCAAAGTGTTAAGATATGAATCCCTGTACATGCTGGATTGGCTCCATGGCTGCCGTATTCCTGTGTAGCCCGGTTCTGACAGTGACGTTCTTACGATTAGTGTGAGATTCGACAATAATTCAACTGCACACTTGATTTCTATCAGGGGCGCGTACCAAATGAAAAAAATGCTCATGAATATAAATATAACGGAAAATAAAATTAAGAATTGATTGATCACTACAAGAAGTTGGATGATTATTGGGACGTCGAGACATCTTTTATCGTCTTTTTTGTCAATAAAAGGTGAATATTTGAACCTGTTTTTTTCATTCTAGAACGAAAGAAAGTACCGTTATGTCAGGACTCAACACTAATATCTCATAAGAAGTGCAAACAATGATACTTTCTGGCCACTTCGTCACTTTTAATATGTTCCATATTCTTCGACACCTTCCGAACAAAAAAGAAAGTACACGGTATAACACGAACGGCGGTCCGGCATAGCTGTGGAATTATTTTTGTTTGCAATCCAAACACGGGGACAAATCATTAGTCTAGATGAAACATCGAAATTGAAGGCCAAGCGAGAATGAAAATACTTCTGCTCGCGCTCAAACGATTTGAAAGCCTGTACTATGATTTAGAAGCTTTTCCTATATTAGCAGAAGTGACAGAGATCGTTATATAATTTTTCTTGTTTGCTGACGCTTTCTAAGATTTGACAGAAAAAGTGCAAGTGCGACAGGTAAATATTACCCCAAGATATTACATCAGTTAATCCTCTATGTTTGTCTTTAATTTGTGCCAGGCACTTCGATTCCACTTTTCAGTAATCTTCGCGTCTCTGTCGCCCGCTCTGCCCCCTCCCTCCCGTCTCCCTCCCCTTTCTCTTCCGACACACAGCCGCTTCGCAAACCGTGTCCCTCTTTCACGCTCTTCAAGCCCGCTTTTCTTCCGCCCCACGCTTCGCACTCTCTCTCCGGCAGACGACCGCCACCTTCCCTTCCGACTTTCTCCCGCGCAAAGAAAACACCTTTTATACCCTGTAAAAATAATACCTTAAAATAAGGAGCCAGGACTTGTGTGATGGCACAAAGTTATTTGCCCAGGCAGGATTGGTTTACGCCGTCAATGCCAGTAATGAAAATTGTTGGGAATTAGATGAAATTTATCCAACAACACTATCGATTTCGTGGGCTGCGAGAAAAAGCTCGACGGAAGGCGTGATCGTTCAGAATGGCCGTCCTAACCGTCGATCCGCGCGCCTGGGGAAAAGTACATTGCGCTCTCCTGTTGACTTTGTACGCTTATGGTAATAATTCCGCCTAAGTCAACATGCCGAGAAGGTAGATTGCGAAAGATCAAATACCGCAGTTTTCCTCCTTGTTTTCTTCCCGGTTATTTCTCCTCCTCCTTTCCCATCTCTTGCGGATGTGGGTAAACTTGCATGGTTATGTATTTAACTTGGCAAAATCAATCCCTATCGTTTGAACTGACGCGCATGTGTGCCGTCTTTTTGCGCGATTGTAGCGTCTCGGAGAAAGTTTGAGCGGAGCAAACATCAACAAGGAACGAAGGGTGCACGGGGAACGAGGAGAGAGAGAGAGAGAGAGAGAGAGAGAGAGAGAGAGAGAGAGAGAGAGAGAGAGAGAGAGAGAGAGAGAGAGAGACTGAAAGAGAGAGAGAGACTGAAGAGAGAGAGAGAGAGAGAGAGAGAGAGAGAGAGAGAGAGAGAGAGAGAGAGAGAGAGGGAGAAAGAGAGATAGAGATTGAAGGAACGGAGATCGGGAGCGGGTAGAGAGAGAGAGAGAGAGAGAGAGCAAGGGGGAGGGGGGGGGGGAGTGGGGGTGTTGAATCGACGGTCTTTTAGAGTGTGGATTGAAGGACGTATGGAGAACAGAGTGACATAACACAAGAAACAAGAAAAATAAAGAAACACCGAAGTAAGAAGGAGGAAAAACAATCCCGAGAACCCAGGATTTGAAGCCGTGATGGTCGTGACAGGATCTGTTTTGTTATGACTTCATAAGGAAGAGAGAATGAAAATGGTAAATAACATAAATGTTTCTCCTCTTCTTTGAAAATGTGAAGTATGCGAATACTCATGTTGTCGAAGACGATCTGGGCCCCATAGCTATGGTAACATGAGTTTGTTCAGTCGTTTGAACAAAGAGCACATGTAATAATGGTGTTGATTGGCCATTACCATTTTGCGATTGATTGCAAACCTTGATGTTACGGTGCCCTGAGTGTGATATTGGATGTCAGCAAGATGTGAGAAGATATTTGAACACTTCTTTTCGATTCTTTAATGTTCAAAATATCCGCTTTTTCTCGGTATGACACATTTTTTAAATGAGGTTGTTAAGGAAGGAATTTTAAAAAATGTTTTCCACAAAACATGAAAAAGAGAAGCCATATGAAAAAGCATGGGCGTTTAGAAAAATCCTCATAATAATTATCGTCGATAAAAGAGACTGCATGTAAAGCGTACAAAGCAGCAAACATCTTCCATATTTTATGTCGTGTCCATGTAAATTAATGAGTAAGAGTGTATTGTATTTTTATGTGTGTATTTGTGTTTGTGGGTGAGAAGATGTGTGTGTATGTGTGTGTGTATTTGAGGGGAGGGGGAATTTGTGAGTGTTTGTATGTGTGTGGGGGGGGGGGGGAGGGGGGGGGGGGTGAAGTGATTGGATACAAGGTTATAGAGGGGATAGGGGAAGAGAGTGGAGAGAAAGATAGAGGAAGTGGGGAGAACTAGATAGGGGGGGGGGGGGCGGGGGTGAGTGGGCAATGGAGAGAGTGTGTGTGTATGTGTGTGTGTGGAGGGTGAAGTGATTGGACACAAGGAAATGAGGGGGTAGAGGAAGAGATTGAAGAGAGAGAGAGGGGAGAGAGATAGATAGAGAGAGAGAGAGAGAGAGAGAGAGAGAGAGAGAGAGAGAGAGAGAGAGAGAGAGAGAGATAAGGCGAGAGAGAGGAGGGGAGGGAGAGAGAGAGAGAGAGGGAGAGAGAGAGAGAGAGAGGTAGGGAGAGAGAAAGAGAGAGATAGGGAGGGAGAGATAGAGAGAGAGAGAGAGAGAGAGAGAGAGAGAGAGAGAGAGAGAGAGATAGGGAGAGAGAATGAAAAGAAAGCTAACACACACACACAAACATGACAAAAAGAGAAAGAGTAGTTCAGTGAGGAGAATGGAGGCTCAGCGACGAGAGAGCGCCACCCACGGTGCTGTGTATGTAGTAATCAGACGTCACGCCAGCTTTGGTAACGACCAACCGATATCTTGCTGAGACGAATTTGCACATTGTGGCGGTTTGGAGGGACACGTTCACACTAGCCTGAATCTACCAAACTGTACCATGACCATGAGGAGATGAATTATTGCTTGCGAACATTTCGTTTTCACACGCCATCATGATATGACCAGCACTATTTATTTTCTTCTTTCTTTTCATCTCTCCTCTTCTTCCCCTTCTTCCTCTTCTTCTTCTTCTTCTTCTTCTTCTCCTTCTTCTTCTTATTCTTCTTCTTCTTCTTCTTCTTCTTCTTCTTCTTCTTCTTCTTCTTCTTCTTCTTCTTCTTCTTCTTCTTCTTCTTCTTCTTCTTCTTCTCCTCCTCCTCCTCCTTCTTCTTCTTCTTCTTCTTCTTCTTCTTCTTCTTCTTCTTCTTCTTCTTCTCCTTGTTCTTGTTTTTCCTCTTCTCCATTTTCCTTCTTTTCTTCTTTTCTTCTTATTCTCCATCTTCATCTGATGTATCTGAATCCCAGGATCATAGACAAACTAATGTACAAGCCGTGGAAAGTTGCCCCTCCCCTATGACTCTTGGAATTCAAAGTTTCAAGATACGTCGGATATGTCAAAGTGTGAACGGGACGTCACATCGAGAATTGATTCGTGTTTGTTCATCTGTTGTTTTGACACCTCCACAGACTTGCCTTTATCCAAATAGCATACGTGCCTCTTTGATAATCCCTACTAGACATACGTAATCAAAATGAATTGGGTTCAAGGTGTGGTTCTTCTACTAGTTGGTTAGACGGCGATGATATCAGTCTGCTCCAACACGTCTGTATGGAGTCGAGATCATGAGAAGCAAAATGGTCTTATCTGCTTGTTTGGGGGATAAATATGTGCTAAAGAGAAAGCGCTTGTCTTTGAACTTTTAACATGGTGACCGATAATGTGGAGTAGAGAAATTATAAAAAACGTGAATAAGGAGGAGAAGAAGATGGGGGCAAAAATGACAAAGCTATAAAGTTTTAAACAAGACGAAAAAGAAGGAGAAGTGAGAAACGAAGAAGAAAAGAAAGAAATGACGATGAAGATGAAGAAAAATAAAAGAAGGAGCAAAATAAGAAACTGAGAGACAGGATAGGAAGGAATAATGTCAGCATATAAGGATAAAACCTCTTCAAAAAACAAATATATCATGGTTCAAGAACTTACCATCCTGTCGTGGCTGCAGGTATGTTATTCTTGTTTAAGTAAACAATCATTGCCATTATATCACAATCCAAATAAATATTACGAACACACCACAAATATGTGTAAGTATATCAGAAATGATAATTTCTCTGTCAAATATAATCATGGTCAAATTTTGCAAAAAGGATGGAATGAACTCTCATTCAGGGCGAAGTTGAAACAATCGCTGCGAACACACACGCACACGCGCGGACAGAGTTCAGGCTGGTCATGCTGTTCGGCGGTAAAGACACGGCATTGGGCGATATTTGACGAGCTAATTTCTTATCAAAACACAAGGGATTGAGTAGACTCGCCTTGCCTGAAAACAAAATTATGACCTTAATGAATAAATCAAGTCCCCGTGGAGACCGGGATATTTGATTTTGATTGCTTTGCGCAGCTTAGGTCTGACTTTAGAGGGGGAGAAAAATCAGGACCTAAACGTTCGTCACCTTTGTGTCCGCTCTATTTTCTGCCCGTATCCTTTATATCTCTCTTGAATGTGTTTGAGGTTTCTAGTCTTATTTGGCCCTGTTTAATGATATTTTCTTCTTTATTTATCGATTGCGTTAGTTTTTCTTGAATCTTCGGCTGTCTCCAATAATGTTGTGGTATCTAGCGAATTTAGTCACGATCATTTTTGTCGTAATTTTATAGCGAAAAGCTGCTTGATATTTTCCGAGAAAAAAAAATGACGGAAGAAAACAATTATGGGCTGATGATCACTATTACTCATCCCAAGTCAACAAAAAACAATACCCGGATGTTAGTATCTCTATTGGTTTTCTTAAAAAAAAAAACATAGAACAGGTGTAAGTGAAGCGATATTCTTTAACTAAGATATCCACATGAAATAAACACTTGCTATTGTAAAAGTATCAAATACACGAAAGCAGTAGGCCTAACATCAATAAGAACATCAGCAATAATAATCTTCAACACACTGCGCTTTTATAGCGTGTTTTGTTCTACATGTATAATGATCATGATGATGTTATTGACACTTGGAGCAATCAAAATGATATCAGTGATAATGATATTTATGCAATAATACAAATCATGTTTATGATGATCATGATAACATTGACCAACATGACCATCCACATTAACATTATCGCCATCATCATCATCATCATCATCATCATCATTATGACCATCATCATCATCATCATCATCATCATCATCATCATCATCATCATCATCATCATCATCATCATCATCATCGGAATTAGCAAAATACCGAGACAGATCATGAAGATAGCTTTCATTTTAAAGCATTTGATTCGCGATAGCAATGCAGCTGGCCATTCCTAAACACCGAGGCTTATGCATCTGTCAAATTCATTTTTATTTTCTTTCTGTAAAGTCCACGAAACCGCAAGATGGGAGGTCATTTGTCCATAACTTGTGTCGGTCAATTTCAAATATATTTGTCCATTACCATTTGGCAAAAGAGAAAACTGACCAGCTGTTTGAATACAATCACACACCAATTTGTCGCACGTTCCGGCCCATTTTGGCCAATGAAGTGTCCATGTGTTAAGAGACGACTTTGGGGTGAGCAAACGAGAGAGAGAGAGAGAGAGAGAGAGAGAGAGAGAGAGAGAGAGAGAGAGAGAGAGAGGCAGAGAGACAGAGAGACAGCGAGAGAGAGAGAGAAAGAGAGAGAGAGAGAGAGAGAGAGAGAGAGAGAGAGAGAGAGAGAGAGGCGAATGAATACAACGATGATAATAGAGCTCAAGAGGACGAATGAAGGAAGAAAACAGCAACAACGGAAAAGAGGAACAAAGAAGGAGAAAAGGGGGGAATTAATAAGAGAGAAAATGAACATTGGAGAGGAAGAAATACAACAATGATAATGAAGCCAAATGGAAGGAAGAAAAGGAGAGACAAAAAAAGAAGATGAGAATGAGGGAGATCATGATTGATTAGAAAGAAAATTCTGCTGGTTATGCTTAGAGAGGAAAGGAATATATGAATGAGTAGAAAGATAATAGGCTAGATGGAAAAAAATGAAGAAAAAACAGAAGGAAAATAAGTTAAAGAAGAGGAAGATGTTGAATGTGAAGAAGAAGCAGAAGAAGAAGAGGTAGAAGGAGAAAAAGAACAGCAGCTAGAGCTTGTATGTGGATTGTGTCTATGAGCGCGCGCGCACACACACACACAAAAACACACACACACATACACACATACACGAATAAACACACACACATACACACATACACACACATAAACACACATAAACACACATAAACACACAAACATACCCACGCACACACGCTGACAGTTACACATTGAAGCACGTACACTTACACTCACATACGCATAGTGGAAATAACATTGTCCACATCAAAAAAAAAAAAAAAAAAGATAATCAGTAACTCTATAATTTTTCGTGGAGACAGGACAGCTGTTCTTGACAAGGGAATAAAAGTCTCCAACTTGGATATGAATTACTCCCTTCCCCCCTCATTCACGCTCTGCTGGATACCTATCACGATTTCCCTTCACGTTTTTTTTCTTCTTATTACACCCCCTGTATTATTATCATTCATCATTCTTCCAGAACGGGCAAAGGACCGCGTCTACTTCAGGGTAATGTCAATACAGTTTTCGTCATGTGAACATGGTTTTCAGATTTTCACTTGCGATCAGTTCAAGTCTCAGAATGTCTTTGGAAGGATATCAGCATATCTACTAATAAAAAAAACAGAGAAGAAGTATTCTATCTAAATAGAAACAGGGAGTGATGATTTCCCTCTTTTAATTATTCAATTTTTAATCAATTTCATTGATGCATGGCGGGGAAAAATGATAAAAAGCATGGCATGATTTCAGAAGGATCTTGAAAAAGCATTTGTACGAAATACACTTTTAAAAGGTTAAATAGTCACTACTTGTACGTGATTTGTCATCTGAAAACATATTCGGGAACTATTGCAGAGAACACCTGTGTGTCAAAAATGTCACAATTAAACTATTATTTGTAAATTTGTTTTAAGCTCATGGTTGTCTCCTCTTCAGTGATCACCATCATCTTTAACCTTTCTTGACTTCTCTTAATCTCCTTTCTCAGCATCTCATTCTTCATCATTAAAAGCGTCCTAGTTATCCATGTTGCCATAGTGATATTTGTCTTATTAACCATTTATGCTCCATTGATGCAATGTTGCATTAATAATATACACAAATCCAATAAAGCAGTATTTTGCCTGGCACACAACGGGTTAAAACACTCGTTGATCACAATAATCAGCAAGTACCCCCCCCCCCCCCCCCAGCCTAGGTCCTACGCTGTGAAGTGCATGGGCACAACCCAGTATGTTAACAACTATGTCTGGTAACACAGACTATGCCCTAAGAAGCCAGAGGAGCCATGGCGTAATTTGGGCGTAGTCTGTATTACCAGACCTAGTTGTTAACAGACTGGGTTGTGTCCATGCACCTCACAGCCTAGTACCTGGGCTCCCCCCCCCCCCCCGCCCCCTTCTTATAATGTTCATAGCCACTGTCATCATGGTCATTGTCATTCTCACACCACCTATCATGGCCATCATTTCTTCTTCGCACTTATCACCCCATCTCACGAATCCATCCCTTGTTATGATTTTACTTTTATTTCGTCGCCTTTAATTCTACAAGTCATTGTTTAAAAGTAAGGATTATAGGGGCCTATACCTCATAATCTTTCTTCTTCTTACGATCGTTCATATATTATTGATTCGTTTCGTATCGAGAGAACAAACTTGCGACGCAATCATTCTAAAGTTTAATTCATATGTAATGCATAACAAGTCTTATTGCTTCCCGGAATAAATGTGTATACGATTTTAGTTATTCTGTTAAACTATGAATATCATTTAAACCATTTCCATTGTATCAATTTGAAAATGAAATTGAAATGAAATAAAATGAAAAATAGTTCTAAGAGCTTGAAGAAGACTAAGCTGTAGGCATGGTAGGATGAGAGGAACATAGGCCTAGTAGGAGATCTATGTTCATTGACCCGACATCTCGAAACATTAGGCCTATGAGAAGAACATAAACATCTCTGACCTAGCATGGGGTTGTGAGTGTGTGATTATGACGAGACATTTCTATTGCTATTACTTATTACCAGTTTCATTTGTAGGTTTTAGCGAAGAGAGACAGCTGCCACAGTTGAGGTAACAACTGATGCCTCTGGTATTTATTTGGACAACCAAAACCTTCAGGAAAGAACCGTCACGGTGTTGAAGCTTCCATGCCAAGCATTTCGACAATTTTTATCAAATCTTTCTTGTGTGTTTTCGGGCCAATAGGTCCCCGACCGATCCGGTACAGCTCGTCCTTCGCCCGACTCAGCCCACCCGAGATCGCCCCGTATGGATTTAGTCGCTCGAACTTGGCCGCTCCGCGCTCCATGTGAAATCAGACACTCGTTCGGCACAGCGGGGCTTCACGCCGCGCGCGCTGCCCCGGCCACAACAGCAGTCGTCTGAGTGGAGGGAGGAAAAACATCACAATGAAAAACATTGAATGCAGCAGACAAGAGATATGGATGGTAACAGTAAAGTTGGTCGGTATGGATGTCTCATAATTCGTTATTAAAATGATCACCAGGCCTGTTTGTTTGCGCAGCTCCATGATAATGTTGTCAAACGATCTTACCTCCGCGCCGCCTGCTCCGCGCCGCGCCAGATCCCGCGAGCGCAGCGGTGGAAAGATAATTCCATAATTTCATAACCATCGAGCGGTTTTCCTCGCGCTATGCTATCCGCTTCTATTTCGGGGTGGCCAGAGTGATGCGGCGGACTCCGGGTGAGGTATCCTGCCGGGAGTGTCGGCTGAAGTTTGGGGACGTGTTGGGTTCGTCCATCCCCCCTATGCCCCAATGCAAATAACGATGACAAATTGGGCACGTCACCACCCCTATCGGCTGGTGTCCCGGAGTCTCGCGGGGGAGAGGATGTCGTCTGCCCCTTCTTAGGTCTCCAGACCGCAGTGGGAACAGAGAAGGGAGGGCACCTTCACATGGACAAGTTTTACTGGTACCGCTTGCAATAATGATAATCCTATTGGGCCTTTCAAAGGGTTTTCACACTCTAGTGAAGCAGCCGGCCTCCTTGGTGTTTAAACAGCATTATATCAGTATATGGAGCGATTTTCTTGCGTCGCCGCAGCGGCAAAACGCTCGGAATAAAAGTTCCGGCGGTGAGCCGTCGCGGCTCCCGTGTGAATGTATCTTCACTGAACAATCATGAGGAGGTGGAGAAAGGGGTACAGAGTGGGAGAGCTAAAACGAGTTAGCACTGCAATGTAATCTTACAAAAGATGACACACTGTCATATCTCCTAAAAACAATGCATTATACAACATGTACAATATGATACACATGAAAAAAAACGACTAAAAATGTTGGAAAATATGATGTAGAAAGCACGAGAGTGATCAAGTTAAAGTGATATAGAAGTGACCTCCTTTCCATTTTGCATTTTCGAAAAACTTCTAGCCTGGCTGCTAAGAAGTTAGATTTTGTTTTCCAAACTAAAGAAAAACGAGTCTCTAGTACTTCAAAGGCTAGCCGCTTTTTTGATTCTCCTCTTTTCTTGCTCAGTTGAGCCGGAGAAGAAATCTGCTCTGCACCCAGACCTCTTTTTGAACATAGTTTGCATGTGTAACAGCTTGGAAACCAAGGTGTCGACGCACCCCACAGGCTTCTAGCTAGTCTACTTCATTTCAGACTCACTCACTAAATGGGTGACTAATTGACTGACTGACTGACTGACATGGGTCTGTGCTCTCAAACCACGCACTCTTCTCCTCTCCATTCCCACTCGGGCTGGTAAATCTTCTTTGTACTGCTCCGATGTTAATATTTCACCTTTCTCTTGTTAACTATTGTTCTTCTAGACAATCTACCTATTCAACGAGTATGTGATGTAATAATATATTGTAGAATTGATAAGAACAATTAGAAAAGGCCATATAGTGACAAACTCCAAACACAATATTATAACAACTACTGGTTTGATGATTTTCGAAAATGTAATTCCTTTTGGTTCTAAGCAAAATTTGTGCTAATGCTCAACACTTTTTATATCTTTTTATCATTTGTCGAACTACATATATTTACCCCCGGTAAAGTGTTATTAGTAGTATTTCCTCTCACATAAGAAATTTATGTCAATCTCGTTTTTTTTTATAATATGTATTTAGAATGGAATTATATTAAATCATATTCATTAGTACGCACATATCGTGTTCATCTACATGGAACATCTATTCAAATCATAATTATCTTCTGCTTCGAGTTTTATATATTTTTTTCTGTAAAATGTAGTTCGTTTTATATTCTGCCATTCAACGTAACTTTTTCTTAAATTTAGCAAAGTACAATAGCTTATTGTTGAGTTGGTGGTTGGTCTGGGTGGTTCTTATTTCCTTGTAGAACCAGATATTGAGATATAGTCATGACAAGTTGAAACAACTAACTTCATAGAATATAATGAAACAAGGACGCCAACTTGCGTCCCTCACGTTACAAGGACTTTGAGATTTGAAGGGATAATTCACCCTGAAATTAAGTTGGTTTCAATAAACTGAGACACCTGAAAGAAACATATTATTGAAGGTTTGATGAAAATCCGTCAAAGGATAAGAAAGTTATGATCGTTTAGAGTTCTGATTTCTCCCATATGTTGTGTGCAATTTTTTTCTTGAAAATGTGCATTTTCTCAAAAAGATATGCATCCTTTCAACTGTGCATTTGACACATCAGTAAAAATACACACAAACTTGTATGAAAAACAATCATCCCGTTGTCAAAAACAGAAAAAGTGCAATTTATGGAATTATTCTGTACACAATTATGTACATAATTGGGAGAGCATTTCGCACGTGACGTCACAAAATTGCAATGTCAAAAAGATCATAACCTTCTTATCCTTCGACGGATTTTCGTCAGGCCTTAACTTTCATGTTCCTCCTTTTATTGAAACCTGCGTATCTTCAAGGTGAACTTTCCCTTTAATATGAATCATTACGGCATAAGATGGGCATGATATTAATTTTGTCTCCGATGTCTTTCATTTCTTCACCAAATTTCATTCAGAATTGATAAGGCCTCACACGCTATCCATCTCTTTACCACCTTGTAATTATTTTGGCGTATCTTGTAATTGTCACGTCCCTCTTTTCGGCTCAAATCTTATGAAATCTTATGAAATCCTATGAAAGTGTTTGATACCGCAAACACGTGTTGGAATCGCCCCGCTGCAAAGCAGAGTTAATGACCCCCGAACATGCATGTTTCTCTTCCATTTGATTATAATGCCCATAATTTCAGAGCCCTAAAATTCCAATAAATTCGCGATCAGTGTTATTTGATCTTGTTTATACTCAAGACGGGGGTAAGCCACTCTCCTCGGTGACATTTCTCGCAAATTGAATTTCGAAATTTTTCTTTCTTGGCTTTGGACTTGGACGCTCGAGTACGAAACATGGAGAAAATGACGTTGTTACACTTGCACATAACAACGTGGTAATGAGAAAATTATGTGACGATGAGGCAGAGAGGGAAGAATGTCAAATGTAGCAGGCGCAGGGACGCGGTGGCCACGTATGTCGGCTCGAATATCACCATTTTTCTGGGATTTAATTCGATTCCACTCCAATGAAACAACGAAATATCACCTCCCTCCCCTCTCTCTCACTCTCCATCACTCTTTATTTGTCCGTGTTACTCTCCCTCTCAGATCTGCCATCCTCCCTCCCTTCCTCCCCCTCCTCTCTCTCTCTCTCTCTCTCTCTCTCTCTCTCTCTCTCTCTCTCTCTCTCTTCTCTCTCTCTTTCTCTAGCATTACTCTTTCTTACCTCTCTCTCTCCGTCCCCCCCCTCTCTCTATCAAAACTATTTCTCTCTTCCATCTCTCTCTCTCTCTCTCTCTCTCTCTCTTTCTCTCTCTCTCTCTCTCCCTCTCTCTCTCTCTCCCTCTCTCCGTTTCTTTCCTGTTCTCCAAAGTTCAATGTTGCGGACCACCATTGTAGACTGTAATCCGATGCAAAGGGTACATGAAAATGAGTTTGTAACTGTTTTCTGCCTCTGCATTCTTCCCATGTCACAAGTGCTTTGTGTGATAGTTCGTATGCTATGTTTTAGCAGCATTTTGTTGAACTTGCTGATAAGTACGTTATGATGTCAGTACTGTAAACTTTGTATTCCTTTGCAGAAAACAACAATTCTATAGATTGTTTGAACATTAATTTGTTTTCTACGTCGTATGATATTTGATTTTGTGTTGTGTTACGGTCGTGTTGCCATCTCTATATTATTCAAAATATGTTGACAATATGATTTATTGTTGGAATACACCATTTCCACTTACGTCTAGATTTATTAAAATTTTAGGTGACCAGAATAGCGCACCCTGACATTATTCCATATTTTAAATGAAATAATAGACTAAA
Source organism: Arbacia lixula (assembly GCA_963669155.1). Lineage (NCBI taxonomy): Eukaryota > Metazoa > Echinodermata > Echinoidea > Arbacioida > Arbaciidae > Arbacia > Arbacia lixula. The sequence goes on from OZ022578.1 coordinate 26,150,382, forward strand.
AAATAACCAACACAGTTTCGTGACATGGATGGTTGTCTTCATAGCCATCTGTACACAGACTCTGGGAATCTCAATTCCCATAGGTAACAACATGGTGCGTGTTGCTTTGTTGGGCAAGCAGGTGACAAAATAATATGTGCCACGTTCTTAGTCATTGAAACGGAGTTTGCCAAACTCTGTGTAAAGATGGATCTGATTGTCTCTAGAGCCATCTATATACAGAGTTTGGCCAACTCGGTTCCATTCGGTTGCAACATGGTGCATATTTTTTGTTATTCGCTTGCCCAACAAAGCAACACGCGCTATGTTGTTACCTATTGAAATCGAGTTGGCCATAATCTGTTTATAGATGGCTCTGGTTGTCTTTATGTCACAGCGCCATCTCGTGACCCAAAATACATACGCCAGACACCAAAAAGCTTTAGGGTTATGACGTCACCTGATCGTCGGATAAAAGTCTGCGAGGGAAGCCAATAAGTTACGTGAGTCACTACGTGTCTTTAATTAGTGTCTTTGTTTTCTAATTACTCATGTTCGGAGAGGCACGTTAATGAGCTTTTAAACAAAAGAGGATGGGTATTCTTAACACTTGACTGTCACTCAGAAGAAGACAATTAACGGGGAAAAGAGCGTGACTTTTAATCAATATACAGTATCAGAGTGGAGGGACGTGGTTGGGTGGTAGACAGATTACGAGGTAGAGCCGTGTTCTCAGAAATATTGTTGAGGGAGGAAGCAACACTCTGTTCTGTAAGTAAGAAGCAAACAACCGTGATGTGCTGGTGACTGCGTTAAGATGATTAGTGTAATTGAAATGAAAATACAATTACCGTGTTTGATAGGGAAAAAAAAACATATTCTTAAAGAAACTAGAGTGGAGGCTGAAAAGAAGGAGGATAAACAAAACAAAACAAAATAAAAACGGCCAGAACGCGCAGAATGGGATATGAATTCATTGACTACATGAGCATATTGAATACAATATGGTCAAACGATAGCTTTCCATTGTAATAGACCGTTTCATTATATACTGTATGTGAATTGCGCGAACGTCTTTCAAATAATATTAATGGTGTAACCAAAGCTTGCCCGAGGTTTGTCTAACTAGCAACATCTGCTAGATTAGAAGTGTATCAATTGAGAATAAATCACTGGATATATATGTGTGACTGTAATAATGCGTTACTACGAAAATAGTGTGACAGTTTTAATTCATTCAAAATTCATGTACATCATGACAAGGACTTATTGCAATATCTTTCTCTTTTCTCATCTACTGCGAGTTTCCGGGAAAAAACCCTCACCATATGCTGGAACGATGAAAACACATATCATTTTGATTCATTACTTTTTAAACTAATTTCTACACCTCATTTCTACACGTACGAAATACATGATGTATTTCTTAAAAGTTTGAAAAACAAAAGTAACTTAGAATTCAATCGTATACGACTTAGTTATGCATTAACCTTCGATATTATTGACTATTAACTGATGGAGTTTTGGCCAACTGAACAGAGTATACATCAGGTGAAAAGTGTTATCGACATACGACCACTAAATTCTTTATATTACAACAAAAATGGTTGTTTGACATATTTTTGTGGTGACAAATCAAATAAAAAGAGGGAAATGTACTTTCCCCCTTCAGGTAAATCCTATTGAGCACACTGCCTCTCTTGTGGTATATACCAATGCTGTTTAAAAGTGCAAGGGGGTACGATCAAAACGGAGCTAGAAATTGCAAACAGACAAGTAAACAGACATCTAAAGATGAAACACAATCAAATCTGTTTCAACAAACTCTCTTTCTTTGCTCTTGTAATCTCTCTTTTTGTTAAATTGTCAATATTTTCCACACTTCCGCTCACCTAACCCCGTCCGCTTTAGGCCCTGTTGTTAGTTAGACTCGTCGGTGTGTGTTTTCTGACAGGAGTTGTTTAGACTTTGTTTGTTAAGGTGTATTGAGAATTCGGGGGGAGAGCGAGCTTTGTGGGGAAAGTTCACGAACGCGAGAAGTTGATTATCGCGGCTATTATGACCCACCGGACCAGAGTGGAGAGAGCCGAGCACCGGGGCGCTCCGGCGCAGCGGGCTTTCACCTTACTGCTTATACAGTGTCTCATGAAAAGGAGTGGTTGTTGTGATGCTCCATCGATGCATTCATTCCTACATCAGTAACACACAGGTACCCCCAAAGAGCAGCATCTTACTGGCACACAAAGGCTTAATGAGAAGTGTTGGCTTAGGAAACTTTCCTATCAATTTAAAAATCTGCAGTGCAGTCATTTGATACACTGTATCATGCACTTACAGATCAACCATTTACATGCCAGTAAAACTTGTTTTCTGTGGGATGTGAATGCAAATGGTGAAAAAGTACACAAACGGCACGTAATGATATATATAAGATTGCTGTAATAATGATATTATGTTCGCATACATATTCTATTTAATATTATCACTATTTTCGGTCTGATCATGCTGATTATCATTATCATTATTCCAATTACTATTACTTAACAATATATTTATTTCTCATTATTATCATACACGTTATCACTATTCCATGATCACATACAATATGATTAATACAATTATCATCATTACTACTATAATATTCAGAGCAGAAGTAGACGTACTTCTAAGCTACAAAGCTACAGAGGGAAAAGAAGGCGGATAGTATCACGTTCCTTGTTATTCCATCATCATCATCGCCATCATCCCCATGGACACCATCATCAAGACAACTTCTAACATTTGTAAATCAGCTTCCCTGGGAAGTTTCGAATCGAAAATACGTGTTGGCTTTGTCCAGTCATAAAGATCGTATGCTTGATTATGTAAACGAATAAAACTCATCTCAGAAAACAAATAATTTAACCAGTATCATTTTTTTTGGTAAACGAAGAAAATCACGACCACACGTTTGCCAATATTGATGATTGTTTTGCAACACCGTGAACGAAGAGCGCCAAATACGGACCCGTCGCACCTTGACAAAAAGTTGATCACAGGGAGGTGTATAATCTAAAATGTGTTTCTTTATATATTACTCGTTTTCTCCGCCACTTTGTATTGCTTTGTGCACGCCGCAATACTTCGTAAATAGAGGAGCCTTAGATCGGGTGCGCACCTGAGTAAATGCAATGCCTCTGTGTTTCCAGGTCGGCGCGTTTTGTGTAAGACCAATGTAAACAGCTCACCCCAAATGCCCTTCCTAAAGTTGTTTTACTATTTCAAAGCGACAATGGACTTCTGGAAGTGAACTTGCGTGTTCATCCGATCTTTCCCCCTACTTTATTTCTTGCCGGGAGCTAGCTAAGGTCTAGTGAGCCTCCTTATAATAATTGCCGTTCTGATTCTGCGCTTGGTTGTGGGATAGTCGTGTTGTAGTACCAGCCCAAACGGGAGGCCTAGTAGACATGGTAGACTATATCTGTGGTAATATCAAGCACGTTTGGGCGGTCTTAAGCTTCCAACAGCTCATGTGCTCAATATGATCACCTTGACCGCTAAATGAAGGCGGCTGTTCAGACTTAAAATCACTGCATCTACTTCAGAAATTATCAAAATTATGAATATAGGTCTTCGTTAATCCTTTATGCACTACTAGTGCATTTTGACAAACGTAATTCATGTCCATCTCATAGAATAGCACCTTGTCTGGTATTTGAATGGTTCATACTTGGAGACCAACAAAACACTCGAGAGATGTGATACAAAACGTGGCGGATAATCTACTGTAATATTACCATATACAACCCGTATAACTTTAGATAAATTATAAACCAATCTAGCAGTTAATTAGCATATCAAGTCCACGTTCAAATGATACATTTTAAAATTTATAAACAATACCAGAGCAAACTAACAACAAAAAGGAAGGAAAATCGACTGAAGGCGAATCATGATAAAAGAAAGAAGAAGAAGGAGAAACAGGACGACGAAAAAAGAGACGAATAAGCAAATGGAAGAGAAGAATAGTAACACGGAATAGATGATTTTGAAGACAAACCGAATGACACTGATTATGTAATCTCACTTAAAGAAATACACCATATGAATACCAGATATGAATTTAAGATGCTTAAGGACTGTTCAACACGGTCAATGCTGTGTCTCTTGTTTCAAACTGCATTGAACTATCACCCCACATTGCACTTTATGGCGTCGCCTCAGGAGAAAACTTTAATGAGCCGCTTCAAGAAAGTTTGCGGCTCAACCCCACATATCTTGAAGAAAAACTGAATGACACTGAATATGTAATCTCACTAAAAGAAATACATCATATAATTATCATTTTTTTTATTTAACATGTTTGAGCACTGTTCAACACGGTCAATGATGTGTCTCTTGTTTCAAATTGCATTGAACTATCACCCCACATTGCACTTTATGGCGTCGCCTAAGGATAAAACTTTAATGAGCCGCTTCAAGAAAGTTTGCGGCTGAGCCCCACATTGTGCGGTCTAGGTCTTAAAGGAGTCTTCTATTTCTCTTTCTCTCTGTAAAGACAAAGGTATGCTATGCGCAAACCAACCCCATTCCGTACTTTTGAACATGTAAATGATGATTTTTGGCAGACGCACTATCGTTTTCCAGGTAGGGAATTCATTAAGCGACATGTTGATCTGATGATTGTTATTCGTATGATGTGTTTTATTTAATTTTCATTTCATGTGTGGTATCTGAATATGGCTTGCTTTCAAAATTAATGTTACAGATCAATGGACCATTAGAGATTAAAGATACGAGTTTCAAGATTCAATAAACAAGGTGTCTGACCATACGTCTAATCATGTTGCGTACTTCGCATAACTAATTGGATAAATGAGTTTCTGGACAAAATGATTAATTGCTTGAAAAGATATTCGTTCTGCATGACGTAAAGTTATCTTGCTGTCACTCTCCTCTGTTGATGAGAGTCACGTGTTCTTTTCATTTTACTCATGATGTTCCATCCGTTAATCGAATTCTCGTTGGCGATGTATGCAAGCACTTGACCCGACGTGCCTGCGGTGGAAGCCGTTACAATGTCTCTCCTTCCCCTCCCCTCTCTTCCTCTCTAGTCGAGAAGCCATCACGCGAAGGAATGGTTGGAACGAGCAATCGAGGAATGATGAAGACCCTAATGTCATCCTCCCCCTGCGGGAGGCGCGAAACCAGAAACTTTGTCAATTTTGGGAAAAACCTAGCCCCCGCGAGCCCCCCATAGGGAGAAATTCGTCACACCCAGGGGGGCCAATCTACCCTCCCCTGCCCTCCACCTCCAATCCGTCGCATACTCTGCACCCCGCTTGATGTTTTCTTAAGGCGAAGGTTAAGGCAGATGTTCTTCACACGTCTGGTTTATCTGGCTGTATCTTTTTCCCATCCTCAAGCGGCGTAACATGAAATTGTATCAAATTAATGCTATGACTGCAGAATATTGGTGACGGCGATGAAAAACGAGAAGTTAATGTTAAAATTTGACCTCGATTGCCATTTTTCTCTTGGGGTACTTTAAAGCTACTCAACACCAAGATGTTCTTCATGAAAACATCCATGAGTTCATAGGAGTAAAAAAAAAGTACTGTGCGATCACATCGTCAGTCTCATAGCATTATGTACTTAACCCTTTCATTACTATTGGCATGAAACTATGGAGTAAGTCAATGTAATTTTCAATGCTTGGTACTATGAGTGTTAAATCGCTCACCAAGGCTTGAATGCAATGGGTTTTCTATTGGTGTTGTTGATATACCAGAGCTATTTGAAATCGCGGATTTAATGGATGTTCGAGGCACATTAATGTAATGGAATTTAAACAGTGCTAATAAAATCTCTTAGCGTGTCTTGTACATTACCACATCGGTCGCTGTGACAATGAAATTTTGACGCTCCTATTAATTTTATATGGGTACTAATGCACGGTTTTATTAGTGATGTAAGTTGCATCAAAAAGTTAAACCCCACCAATAAGTAATGTAATCAGTGTAAAGAATTAATAACTTTACCTTAATAGCGAGGACATAACATCCTCGTAATTCATTTAAGCTATATGCGTCTTACTTATTACTGTCTATATTAATTTATGTATGCAAACTTGTTATTTTCACGTTCTTGTGTATTGTATATAAAACATGTGAAAACAAATAAAATAAAAGTCAAGTCAATTGAATGCAGAGGTATCTTCCTCTTTAGATAGACAGCTTGCATATTGTCAAACTTCGTTCCTTATCATCACACTTTGAACACTGCAAATGGAAATTGATGAGGTTAATTCCCCACGCATAAACTCCTTATACGCCAGACAAAGAGATGCTTTATGGGATTCGTGTGTATTGGTGGAGCCAATATGCACCAATGGCGCTTAACGTGTGAGAGTCTGTACGTATTGAAATTCTCGTGAGACTTTGGCGGAGAGATGCATGGTTAGCAGGACTTCTGTGTTAATTATGAAACTATGAGTGATTCACATATTTTTTTCATTAATGTAAATATGTGTTAAGGGAGATATTTTTGTTTGAAAATATTTTTTTTTGCCTCCCTCCCCCAACACAGTAATTAACATATCCTTCGTCATGTAAATGAATGAACACCTTTACTGTTCCTTTATTACTAGGAGTAAGCAAATATTACCTTCAAATTGATATTTCTCCTAGAGACTTACAGCGCATATAATCATCATCTTAGCCTTTTATATTGTCCTGATGGGATGAAGAGAATTGTACGTGTTTGGTTTCCAATCCTTGGACTAGAAATGATAGTGGTTGAGTCGCAGCCAGGCTATCGGGTGCAAATCCACAACAACGTGTAGTTCCACGACTGATTTCAAATATCGTACATTATAATTGTTGAGAGGAAGCTAAACAACATTTGAAATGTATTTTATTTACACATAATGAATGGGTTATTGAATAAATTAAGATAACTTACATATCTTCTTTTTTTCATTGTTAATCGACAGGACAAGACACTTCTGCATATTAAAGATAACTTTAAAACACCACCACTTGATGACAGAACTGGAGTAGTGTTGTTTAACTATGCTCTTTCCTTTAGTGTAAGGAAAACTGCGGCGCTATGGGATCTGTGCGAATAATAACTGCAATAATAGTGCCATTCTCATTGGGCTCAAAAAATCGCGAAGTTAGAAAAATCTCCGAGGTTAGGGTGAAAGTTGCCTAGCAACCGTACCAAAAGCCGAATGGTCCTACTGTCCATGTCCCTAACTTCTTGATATTTAAGCCCAATGAGAATGACATTGATGTATCAATGGCGCGTACAGAGTTTAAACGACTGGGCCTAATCTCTTGCTGACGGTAGCATTACATTTCAAACTACCCATACTTCGTATGTAGTCCTACGGGCGATCGAATTAAGCCGAGCTCCTAGAAGTCCGTCTGTGATCTTGCTCTATCTCGTAAAGTTACAGTAACAAGTGCCATGGAGAGGCTAACCGAAACCAATTACCGTAGAACAAACTCTCAAATTGTCTTCAATGTCTTCCCCTCCTTCCTCCTCCTCCTCCTCCTCTTTATCTCTCGCTATCTCCTCGTCTTTGTATCATCCCCAGACAGGGTTAGAGACGCGAGGGAAGAGTGTAAGGATTGACTTAGAAGAAGGTGAATTTTTGCGGGGGCGGTTGGAGTGGGTCATACTGCGCGTCACGAACCTCGGGCAAGCGTCGGGGAGGAGCTGGGGAGGTGCTCGCTGCTGGAGTGCTGGCTGAACGCTGCACGAGGAATAGTTGTGTTAGTATGACGACGGATGTACCTCTTTGGTATGGGTGCGGAGAGCGGAACACATCGTGTAGATAACATGGGAACGATGGGGAAGTGGACGGAAAGGTGTTTGGGTGTTAGCATGGTTAGCAGAAAAATAGTAAGAAGAAAATTATACGAAGAAATGGTGAGAAAAAAATACGGAACCATGTTCATTCTGAGCTATCCCTGTCTTCGTCACTCTGTGCACCTCTCTCAGTCAGTCTGTCTGTCTGCCTACCTATATTTCTCTCTATCTTCCCTCTCTACATATCTTCATGTGACCCATACCCCTCCCGCTTTATATATCCTATTTTCTTTACATTTCACCATAGCAATATGTTTGTGATTGTTATGATAATTATTATGAGCGAGCCTACTTGGCCCTCTGATTTAAATTCTAGCATATTTTCTTCATAACACCATGCTATATATATCTCACAGTGCAACCTAGTATTCTTCCTGACATGGTGATTGTGCAGTATGTTGACGCATCAATAAACATGCACACTTCAACAGTGGGTTGTTCAGCGTCATACTATGATGATCAAACTTATAATTTTAAAATAAAATTTGAGTTTTAAATACCAATAAAGTGTGTTGTACTTACTGATGTGAATATGATATGCAGTCAATGTATACAATTTAAACATGGGTATTGCGCAAGTTTTGTTCTTCAATTATGTAAATTGTGTGTCAAGATTTGTATTCATATCAGAATTGTACATCGATACCAATTCCACCTTCGGGCTGTGATGTTTGATTTTAATAAAACCTTTCATTTCAATTAAATCCAAATGAGTGTATTAATAATGTATTTCCAAATGTACCGAATCTCTGATTTAGGTCTTATATGAATCATATAATGACAATAAGTGGGATATAATTCAAATTATAAACCTCACGCATCGAACAAACTGAACCACACTGCGCATTGTACGTAATGAGATAAATCACATTTTCGCAGGGGCTCTGTCAAGTTTGTCAGTTGTCCGCGGTAGCTGTTCTTGTACTGCGAGGGCTAAGTCGCTCTGAGCTCCCGTCTATTTTTTTTCTCAATGATAACAATGATATGAATAAAATCAGATGCGATAGGATGATGTATATAGCACGTTCGTGGAAGCAGGATACCTCTATGTACTAATGATGCTTAAATGAAAAACATAATAAAATATGTTGCAATTTTAACGACGTTTTCTAATCCCTTATCTACTATTGAAGCATTTTAAGATGGAACGCAGTTAAGATGAGCAATTTGCCTTGCAATCAACGGGTTAGTCAAACAGGTGTGAAGTCATTAATGCATCTTCTTTGATTATGGGGAATATTTTGCAATACTTTTTGCAATTTCAAAATTGCTTTTACGAGTCGTGCTTTCTCATATTTCCTTCACGCTGGTTAGGATGTGTAATGAATGATGTACACTTCTTAATTACACAAAGATTCACCCGTTTTCTGATGACGAAATAGAAAAGGGTAGTTATTGGAACCTCCGGCCATCATGGCCATGACGGCCGGCTGGCTGGTGATATCCATACCCTGCGTTCACTTCAATGTATCAATTTCTTATAATATTCTTTCCACGACAAAAGACTGTTTCGAAGAAAACAAATAATATGTGATTCATCATGTTCATCAAGGTTTCTACTTGCAATTTACAATAACGTCATTCATATTCTGTCCACCCAACCCATCAGTGCCAGGGCAAACTACAGACAGAATGTGTAATGCGTCATTACAAACAAATCATTATTCTATTATCACAAATTAACATTCCTGCTGCCCGCATCGCCTGTCATTCATCCGCCCTGCAATAAGACATTCAATCAAAATAGTTCGACGTGACAGTCACGTCCACTCACTTAATGAACCAGTTAACAGTGCGAATTGCTAAAATAAAATACAAGCTTGTAAATAGCTCGAATATGCATCGATCCAAAAGAGTGGGTGGTAGAATGTATACGCACTCTGTAGCCATACACACACCGACCTGTTAAGTGCTCATCGATCTATTACCGGCCGCGATCGATCGATTCATACCTGTTAAAACACCTGCATCGATTTTCACGTAACTTGTGTAATGAGAGAGACAACCAGTTTGAAAAAAAGGTGAATCGTTTTTCATTATGTTTGAGTATGTTGAGACATCACGTGACCACTGTGTTGACGTCATCACATTGGTTTGTGGTCTGGTGGAAGGTGAAAAGGTTTATTTGTGTTGTCTTCTCACCTGCGGACTCTCCAACCCGGACGGCTGCACAATAGAGGTGTGAGAAAAGGAAAAGGAAGCAACAATAACCACAATACAACTAATTTACCAATCGTCATTTTACCCCCTCTTATCCCCACACCATTCCCCCTCCGTCTCCCCTTCCACCCCTCGAATGAGAGAGATGGGCAGGATTTTATTTAATTGCTAAACTAAATAATTGAAACGGCTAGTTCCTATTGAAATAGCATTTTTTTCTTACTGAGATGGAAGAAAGGGAGATGTCTGGATAGAAATGTAGCTCTTGAGACGGTGAAGAGGAAGTAATTAACGGTACCTCCCTGGATAGGACCATTCTTGATCATAAAGAAATCTAGACCACGACCACAAAGCTATGCCAAAATGGGAAGTGCCTGTTATTCCGAAGGTTTTTTATTCCGAATACGCAACTCTCCTATACCTGGGGACTCGATTATTTGAAAATGAAAAAGGGTTCGTTTATCCAAATATCTGTTGCATTAATTGGAGCATTGATTAATCAAAAGTGAAATAGGGCTCTTCACTTCAAAAATTAAAAGAAAAGACCTTTCCAAATACCAGATACCAAAAAACATATATTTTAGTTTCGGATTAGCGAACCTTCGGAGTAACGAAGTTAAACCCGCCAAAATAGACGCAGGCTACATCGGCTATCCATACATCATGCTTACCATCTTAACAATGATTACTGTACAACGCAGGTAAAAAGCGATGCCAAACATGATTCAAAGTAGAAGTGGTTTTCGTTTTGTACAGCCAGTGCGCGTTTAATTTCTACACTATTAGGATGTCCCTCGAATTTTTTACCAATATATCGTATCACGCAGAACAGCAACTTCATACAATGATACAATGAAGAAGCGGATGGTACAGCGACCACGACGTCGTTCTGAAAAGCATGATCGACACATGAACTAATAACCCATTAGGTCTATGATTTACACTTAACTCGTGATGACAGGACGGACATTAAACAAAGCTAAACCACTATCTACTACAAATTCAGTTCTTAAATTGCTTTAGTATTGATAAAGATGAAAGCCAAATCACAAACCGGCCATTGTTTGTTTTAAATATTACATACACCCTGCTCTGAAATATTATTCCAGCACGCTCTAAGCAATGTTCCATCCGCTCGCACTATGCGGTCATCAATAAATGATCAAGATAAGATCTTAATCCCCACGATGGTGTCGAGGGTTGTCATGTTTCATTCGTCTTGCATCTTTGATGAGAGGGATGCATTACGTCTGGACTGATAAGAAGGTGTGTTAATCCCATCGACCCATTAAAGAAAGACACCACATCTTGACTCTACCCTCCACATCTTCCAGTCGATTATCTCGCAGCACCCATTGTCTGATGATGTCAAATGACAGACGAATGTTTAGGCAAATTACTGAGATCTACTTTATGGATCTTTTGGCTCGGGTAGCATGTCTAGGCAATATCGGTCTCTTCATGTTTCGTTGAGAAATTACTCCCTCACTCTATCGTTTTCATCATTCGTCACCCCCGTCCCCCTCTATCCCCCTTTCTTGTTTACCCCCTCCCTAATTGTTTTTTTAATTTCATCTCCAAACACTTTAAAAGAGTAAGGGTTCCTTTACTCCTAGGCTTTATTTACAATATGAATGGTATTATTTATATATTAAAATAGATTAAGCCGCACATTTTTTCGCGTTAAGTTATCACGTTTCAAACAAAAAGAACAAACAACACAAGTCACCAAATGTGTACCATTGAACATCTAGCCGATGACAACTATGATGTTATGTGATGTCAACACCTGTCTTCAAACACTAAACATAACAAATAATGAATTAACTAATAACTTTGAAAAATTTGACTAACCTTGAAAAAGCATCAGAGCAAGCAACACGTTCTACTCATTACCATCCCTTCCTTCTTTCTCTCCCTCTCTGTTTACCCCTCCATTTTCCCTCATCCACATCTCTCCAACCCTCTCTTCCTCTCTTCCTCCCCTCCCCCTCTCCCCTTTATCCTCCACCCCCTTTCACTCCCCCTCCTCAACACGCCCGATGACGTCCTTCTCTGTGTAATTAAATAGCCTGCTATTATCCAATCGGGTCTGTATTATAAATTGACAGGCATCGGTTCTTTGATGGTGGCGCTAATCCCATGGCCCAAGAGACCTTGGGTTACCATCAGGTGCGCCCAAAGACTCCGGGCCGTATGTCCAAGCACGTAGAGCAGCCCAGCCGCGGCCCCTCACCGCCGCACAATACAAGCCAAAGGTGGACTAGAAAAAAAAAAAAAAACCCGAATCCCAAATCAATTGCCTTCCTTTGTTATCATTCACTTCCGATAATACAATCGCGGAAGAGAAGGCGAGAGGAAAAAATAAATGAGACCGGGTGAGGGAGAAAGACATTCCCGTCTTGAGTTAGTTTTATTTTGTCCGCCGTCCTTTCTTGGCGACCAACGAAAAGCTGGTTATGGATTTGCGCGTCCCGCGTACACAAAAGCCAGTGTGTGTGTTTTGAGCCCTGAAAGGTGTGATTCGATTAGTGTGAAATTAACGCCGTTAACGCCTCTATAACAACTACCTATTATGTTTGCCGGCTATTGATACGGCTGTCGAGTGCCGTCTGCCTGACAAGAGGCTGCGAGGCGACCCTACAGACACGGGGGAAAGAAACCTCGCGCAGCTGTGACGGGCCCCGCGCCTTTCTTTCAAAAACTCAAACAAAGACAAGAATGTTTGACTAGGCCTCTTTGCGATGGACAGTGATGTTATTCTGCAGCGGCTTAGACGGAAAGTGTGGAGAACCTCATTGGTGTGCGAGGTTCCATCCTTGTTTGGGATGGAGGAAAAACTGACGAGTCTGTTTCGTCTTCTTTTCTTTGAAGAGGGGCAAACAATGGTCGACCTCCGGGAGATGATTGGATAAATGGTTTGTGAGTGTCGGTGTTTACACTGTTAAAGGAATGAGGTAGCTCCCGTACAGCCAAGCAACCTGTAGATAGGCTATCTCTTCGAGTTAGGTTCAAAGCGAACTATCACTCTCTGCATTGGCGTATTGATAATAATCCATTGTTCTTTTATTCCTCCGTTTCCTACCGAGTAGTTTTCATTCGGCCTTCACTTATATCACTTACCTGTTGCTGCGGGTTTAACTCTTCATGCGTTATTGAAACTTTTTTTTGCACAGGTAGTACATACAAGTCACTAAGGGTTGCAACTACATTATAATTGTCTTTACTCTACCACAAAAAGGAATTATCTATATTATTTACATGTCTCGACACATTTCTCGCTTTCCCCTTCTTTTGTTCTCATATATCAATTCGTTATCCCATAGAGATTAATTCAATTCCAGCTCATTTCACTGGAACAACATGACAAGAACAAACACAACTTTACACAATTGCAGATTCCATCACGGAAGAGCAAAGCCTCATAAACACTGGTTTAATAAATATGATATCTAATAACCATGGCAACGTACATGATATAAAGAGGTGGAAATATAGTGCAATAACTTACTTCCTGTCATATTTCTACCGTTCTAAAAGTACTAATGTACCTTTTTTTATTTACCGATTCAATTTACCATTTCACGTTCTTATTTGATGATAGTCTCTTAAATTTAACCCCTCGTCACTATATTGTATGTGCATATGTCCTTTGATCATGTTCAAATCAAATGATTGAAATGAATACATTCAATGATAATTTTTGTTTCAAGTGTTTGTAATGACATTGTCATGTTTCTTAATGTACGATTAAAACAGATTGTATACATGGCCTTTCGGAAAACTAAGACTTAAGCTTCCTATTTGGCGTTTTACAACCTAGGCAAAGCACTTTGACATAACGATTATCATCATGATAACAACCTATTTTATGAACAGTCATGGAATCTAAAGAATATTCCAACTGCACTTTTCAAATCAATTTACGAAACATAACATGAAATTCTTATTTGTGAATAATCACTAAATATTATTTTTAATATTCCAGTCTGGTTAAGGCACGTTCTTATCGTGTTCTCATTAATGGCTAAAAGTAATATGATATTAATTGTGCTTAGCTCCACGTGTCAAGTCCCTCCGCTGGTGCTTCAAAGAACGTGCAGACAGCGCGCCATCTTGGCTTATTGTTTATGCTTAGAATTTCATAATCCCATTTCCATTTGGTTTCTAATCAGCACGGCAAACACGTTCAAATCGCCGGTAAGGAAGGCAGGCGACTTGCCGGAGATACAAATGAAAATGAAATTCTATTCAAACAAACCCGAGATTGCTCAATCTTTAAAATTCTAGGCAGGCACCCAAGCTTCAACCGCTAAAAAGGTTTTTGTTTCGCAAATGTCTCCAAGAGACACGTACATCTCGTTAGACAAGAACTCTTAAAGCTTTCTTCTTCTTCTCCTTTTGACGATAAGAGAATAAACTTGTTTCCGGACGTCGAAAATCATTTCACAAAATATGCTTTTACTGTGTGCTTATTTTGACTCATACTTAGAGAAGCAGTCGGACGGGAAATTCATCTGAATGAGTTCCTTTTTCTTAAATGTCAGTAGAAGTTTTGTTTGACGGGATTATGTACGGGTGTGTCAGGTGAGAAAAGTTCATTCTAATTGAACGAGATACCGCGCAGGAAATTAGTCCGAGTATCGAACAGTCATTACCGGCGCGTTTTAATGGATTCTGGTAAATCACGTCTCCTGATTCATCTTTATGCAATCTCCCGTCTCCAATATTTCTCTTACGTTTTCTTCCCCGGTCGTCTCTTGTTTGATCCATTTTCTGATTGATTTCTTCCTTCAGACGTTATTTTATCTTGTCCAAGGTTGTTGCCTAAAAACAGTCTTGTCTTCTGTTTTTTCTGCTTAGGAAACAAAATTCCTTCTCTCTCTTCGTTCCCTTCTTCGTCTTTTTCATTTTTCTCGCTTTCTTCCCACCCTCTACTACTCCTACTACATTGCATTATTATGACTTCTACGAGTACTACTACTACTACTACTACTATTGCTACTACTACTACTACTACTACTACTACTACTACTACTACTACTACTACTACTACCACTACTACTACTACTACTTCTACTCCTACTACTACAACTATTACTACTGCTACTACTACTACTACTACTACTACTACTACTACTGCTACTACTACTACTACTACTACTACTACTACTACTACTACTTCTACTACTTCTACTACTACATCTACTACTACTACTACTACTACTACTACTACTACTACTACTGCTACTACTACTACGACTACTACTACTATTGCTATTACTACTACTACCACTACTACTACTACTACTACTACTACTACTTCTACTACTACAATGGTTGCACTCATATCTCACTGGCTGGACATCTCGTGTTAAAATATCAGAGCAAGTTTCAGCTCCTTGGACTTGCGAATACGGTGTCCCCCAAGGGTCTGTATGGGCCCTATACTCTTCAATGTTTATATCACTCCTGTGTCAACTATAATTCGTAAGCACAATCTTTTCTATCTTATCTATGCCGATGATATTCAACTATATGATGCGTTTGATCCTCGTTCACCATCAAGTATGCAAGAAGTGTTAGAAAGAATTTTGTTATGTATTGCTGAGATAAACACGTGGATGACTTCAAATTTCCTCAAACTAAATGTTTCTAAAACTGAATTCACTATACTATGTCGGAAAAAACAATTCAATGAAAATCTATCCAACGTAAAACTCAATGTATGTGATAATGAAATTGCACAATCCTCTAAAGTTAAGAATCTTGGCATATGTATTGACTCGTGCTTTACACTCTCATCTCACGTCAGTAATACTGTACGTACCTGTAATTTCCATCTTAAGAATCTGTGGCGCATTAGAAGATTTATCAATGAGAAAACTTGCCATCATGCAGTTAGGGCACTTGTACTTTCTCGACTTGACTATTGTAACAGTCTCTTTTCAGTTCTTTGTGTTAAAGATCAGAAAAAACTTCAGAGTGTTCAGAATCGTGCCGCACGTTTAGTGTTTTCAGTTGGTCGCAATATACATACGTCTCCTTTGATTAGGGAACTCCATTGGCTCCCTTTTTCTCAACGTGTCAAGTTCAAACTTTGTCTGTACATTTATAAATTGATTAACAGTACTGGTCCTTCATATCGTGTAAACACAATTGCTCATTACACACCTGCTCGTAATCTACGTTCCCAAAATGATACCACCAAACTTGTTATTCCGAGAACAAACCTCTCCATAGCAGAAAAACGTTTTAGTATAGCTGGATCTAGAGTTTGGAATACACTCCCCTCTTCCATCCGAACAACACCGACCATATCATCTTTCAAACGACAACTCAAGTCATATCTTTTTCCAAATATCTAGTTTTATATTTTCATTTATTTAATGTGTATTTGTTTTGATGATTTTTGCTATCACTATTTGGTTTGACTTGGCTAACCCATCTGGGGCCTGGTGGCCTCAAGTGCTATACTAGAGCTTCTGTGAATAATGTGCTGACCGGGCTTGTCCCTTAAATTGTTGGTGAACGAAGCAGCAAGCAAGAGGCCACCAGGCCTCATCTGGCACAGTTGAGAACTCCAATGGTTGATGCAATTTAATGTATATATTTATATTTTATATCTGATTGTAAGCGCTGTGATACTTTTTGTGTATAGCGCAGATAAATAACCATTATTATTATTATTATTACTACTACAACTATTACTACTGCTGCTACTACTACTACTACTACTACTACTACTACTACTACTGCTACTACTACTACTACTACTACTACTACTACTACTACTTCTACTACTTCTACTACTACATCTACTACTACTACTACTACTACTACTACTACTACTACTACTACTATTACTACTACTACTACTACTATTACTACTACTATTACTGCTGCTACTACTACTACTACTACTACTACTACTACTACTACTACTACTACTACTACTAGTATACTACTACTACTGCAGTGTACTACTACAATTACTACTACTACTACTACTACTACTACTACTACTACTACTACTACTACTACTACTACTACTTCAACTACTACTACTACTACGTGTAACGTTATCAATGTTATCTACGTTACCTGCGACAACATCAACTGCTACTGCTACTTATTACACTATTACCACAATATTTATATGAAGTCATCCTGTTCATCATCTTTTCCTTTTTATGCCATATATGTTAACGTACAGGATAGTCTTATATTGGTCCTACTTGCTGCTCATTTTCCAGCCTCCGATCTTCTTTTCACCATTTACCCAATCTTTACAACATCCTCTCCATCCAAATAATGACACCTGCCTTATCGATAATTTATGAGCTACTGTCAAGAAGATAGATTTAGCTTACCTGATCAATACAACCACGACAACGTTGTTGTGAAACAAGTCCCTATCTATACTTTGTAAGACGAAAGATGCAGCTTACTAGCTGATCAATACGACGTCATTGTTAGAAAGAAAAAAAAACTGCGATACCGAAAAAGAATCTCGCCAAATTGGATTAAACGTTACTAGGTAATCAATGACAGCGATGGACATGATTTACGACGTCTAGCCTCGTCCATCATTGCGTGATTTATCGGTGGCGGAAAGACGGGCGGATACACGGGCTTGGCATATGAAAACACGGCTCCATGCTCCATAACACCACGGGACGTACGGCGGGGAACAATTAACAACTTCTGGACTAATGCGCCCAGGAAACTAAGAATCATCACTTTGAAAAGCACCCTGTTGTATGATGGTACAGCTGACCTTGACGAAACTTGATATTACCGACATGGACCCAGCCTCGTTGTCTCTGGAGACGGCAGAGTTTCTTCTGTTTTTTGGCATCGCGATAGCCCTGTTCTGCTGATAGCGCAATTCGACAAAGCATGTTTAGGACACGGAGATGTCAGTTTTAGGACGTTATATCTCCTAAGTTTGGGGAAGGGTTGCAAGAAGGAAAGGGGTTGGTTGCATTTTTGTTTTGTTTTAAAAGGTTATTACCTCTGGAGTGTTACCTTCAAGGAAACAAAACTCTCTTGGCTAAGGCAGTTTGTATTCTGAAACTGAAAAATGCACACAAAAATGGCTACGTTAATCGATTGGTCTGTTTTCTCAATTGGTTATGACCATAGGAGACTTAAGTTGAAAATTAAGTCGAAACTTAAAGATAGTATAAGTTATCATAAAGGTAACATCTTGCCGACTTACGAAATGATCTGTTTACTTCTATAGTTCAAATAACTTGAAAACACTAAGCATACCACTATCTTGCAATGAATGATACGAAGAACATTTAACCCTTTGTGTGCCAGATAAACTGCAGCTCTATTGGAAGGAAGTACTCCTTGCGAAAAGTACACACAAATTAATCAAACTTGATAAAAACGTATGAAATCAGTCTACCTCATTATCACGACGGTTTAACTCGTTATGTGCCATGCAAGATGTCGCTCTGAAGGGATTGTGTGTCATTCTGCTCCCACAATGCATCCGTGGGACAAAGAGAGTTAAGGGAATGTGAATGCAATTCCCACTCAAACCTTTATAATGATAATACTAGTATGATACAATTCACGAGAGCACCCCTCCCATAACAGCTCATATAATCATAATACATCAAATCCATCTTTGTAAGCGGGTGGTCCTTTGCGAACAGGTAACATTAATACAGGTCAAATATTAATGATAAACATCTTTCAAGGAAAATTTAACATGTGGTCTTCATAGGCAGGTTGTCTCGCTATGCAGTTAATCGCTAAGGAAGGATTCACTGATATCTATCTTTCTTGATTAAATCTACCATACCTCCATTGACATAATATTATAATATTACAACTTAGAACAAACTTTTAATTTAACCGAATGCTTGTTTTTTTTTTCACTTTGGTCATTGTCAACCTGACAATGTAAACCAAACACATTTCTACACTTTCATAAGTCATCGTAGGCCGATGCAAAATACAAACGTTTAGAAAAAAAAACCCCACTTGCATTGAACCACAAATAATAGGCCTGCCAGCGACACGTCATTCTAAGCCGGTGTGAAATGTTGCACCACTTAGAAATGATTTATTGTCTAATTAATTTATCCACACCCCATGCACTTCTGCCCTTTTCATAAACACACGCGTGCATATAAAAATAAACCCCGAATTTCTCTTTTGCTCCTTCACGGCGTAACCTTCAGCGTTGTACTTTGTGCGGAAACCGGCATCACATGAAGCAAGCTACGGGGAATCTAAATATTACTGAACGTGAGATGAAGCTAGCCGGCTCGTGAATCAGCGGAAAGACGCATTAATCGTAGGGTGTCTGTAAAGATCACCAACTTCACAAAAGCGGCGGGCCAAAGACAATTTATCGTGTTGTTAATTCGATGTTACTACGTCATTAATAGAATACGGTGGGAGGTGAGAGAAGGTTGAAGACGAAATAGCAGATAAAAGAACTTTGAAAGAGATGTATTTTATCTTTATTCAACGAAATTTAAGGCACATCTCAACATTCAAAGCGGATGTAAAGACTATTAGTTCTTCGTCATATCATAATTCCTACGTGCAATACGTATACAGAATGGGGGACATCAAAGTGTCCAAAACATTGGTTTAAATGTCTCACGCTAATTGGACAGCATTGTGTGAAGAATTTGTTATTCATTCAACTGTTCAAAGCGGATGTAAAGACTATTAGTTCTTCGTCATATCATAATTCCTACGTGTAATACGTATACAGAATGGGGGACATCAAAGTGTCCAAAACATTGGTTTAAATGTCTCACGCTAATTGGACAGCATTGTGTGAAGAATTTGTTATTCATTAAAGTTGACTTGATCCGATCATTTTTTTTGTGAATTTGGTATTACGGTAAAGTACAGGCAAATGCTACATCCCTCTCACTTATTCGTCATGCAATTACTACTGTTTGTAATGTGAGTGTATTTTTGTGTGCAGAAATGCACCCATGGAGTTAGACTTATGCCTACAAATGTTGTTAAGATTGCATAAGCGT
The DNA here is from genome assembly GCA_963669155.1 of Arbacia lixula. NCBI lineage: Eukaryota > Metazoa > Echinodermata > Echinoidea > Arbacioida > Arbaciidae > Arbacia > Arbacia lixula. The sequence continues at coordinate 26,170,403 of OZ022578.1, forward strand.
TTCAAGGTCAAGAGAACTTTGGCCGGAATCTGAATATGGTCGTACAAAATTCCAAAATATTCAAATTTCTGAGAGTCACAAATACATGTTTTCATTCAAATTATAATGATAGAAATATCATGTTATCACTATTGTTAAGTTCAAACATATTAAAACCGGCGATTAGATCAAAACAAGATTCGAACTCGAAGGAAAATAGTCCAACTTTCGTCTATCAACTTTTAATGAGACATTAAGGCATTTTTGTATAGGTATTACATAAAAATCCAGCAGTGAAGCATTTTTGACCGGCAGAGGAAAGGTTATAGAACATGCTAGGCAACGGGCAATAGGCGCCAAGAGGATACATTGGCCTGTACTGTAATTAACTAACACGTAGCGGGGGAAGGAATAAATAGAAAGAAAGAAAAAATAATATCGGAAAGAGAGAAAGAGAGTTTTGTTTTTATCTTCCGTGAGACAGACAACTTCTTGGCTTCGTGGGGAGAAAACTGTGCTCAAACTGCGAGATGGCGACCAAAAGAGGACGCGCCAATTTAGCGCGAGTTTTATTACAGGAACCGCTCGCACCGAGACACCAATGACTTATGCGCGGCGCAATAGACACCTTGTAGTTAAGAGGTTCCTTTGAGGTTCCTTCTTAAAGGGCATCCGCCGTGATGGCTTAAGGGATAGTTGACCCTGAATTTAAGTTGGTTTCAATAAAAGAAAAAAAACATGAAAGAAACATTATTAGTGAAGGTGTGACGAAAATTAGTCAAAGAATAAGAAATTTATTATTTGTTTTGTGACGTCACGAGCGAGGTGCTCTCCCATATGTTATGTGCTGTATGATTCCTTAAATTGCTCTTTTTCTGTTTTCGATGTGGAGGATTTATTTTTCTTCGTAGAAATATGTTTGTAAAAACGTGTTTCTAATAATGTATCAAATGCACAAGTAATTAAATGATGCAAATCCTTTTGAGAAAATTGACATTTTCATCAAACCTTCACTAATATGTATGTTTCTTTCATGTTTCTGATCAACTTAATATAAGGGTGAACTATCCCTTTAATTCATACGTTTAAAAACACCAACATCACCGCCCTATGTTTGTCTATTTTAGTATGTACACTTGTGTACAATTGACACCCGTGGATGTTTATACGCTGTTTATCATTTTGTCATAATGTATACAAATATCATTGAAAGCAAGAACACCACATCACAAACAAGATAATTAAAACTTGCAACACATAGTTAGGAAAGGAAAATTCATTGCACTTATTAATCTCTGTTGTCAATGTTTTCATCTTCTTCCTCTCCTTTCCTTTCTTCAATCTCGTTCTATATTTATGTTTCTTAGTTTGTACTCTACCGCGTCTGCACCCATTTTACTCACCTGAAACAATATAAATAGCAACATACACTATGCATCTTTAGTATATATATGCTCAAAAAAACAACAACCAAATTTCTTTTCGAACATAATTCTCAGCAATCACTTCACTAAAACTCTGTTAAAATTGTAATTTCAACATCGATGTTAACATCCTTTAACCCCGTCGATATAAACAACAATTAACCAGGGTGAAGCTACATAGTTCGAATGTTGGGTAAACCGGACGGACCGAGGAAGGCAGGGGTGGGGGGGGGGGGGGATAATAATGACCCTTAAGACAAAATTAGACGAGGGAAGACCCCTGGACAGAGGGTGATAATTGGTATAGGGTTTCCATTTCCACGCGAAAAGTGACGCGTACTTTGTAGTCATTTAATCAGCTCCTAGAACAGCGTGTGCGACGGATGTTGTGGACACTTTACGGATACTCAGCGGCTACTAGGAATGCCTCGTAAGGTTTGTCACGAGTCGTTCACGATAAACAATTAAACAGAATATGTTGTTTGGCTGAATTAGAAAAGGGTAGATGTTGTTTGGCTAAATTAGTAGAGATAGACATTTCGAGATTCACGGAGTGTCTCATTATTGGTATATGTCAGACGAGTTTCGTTTGATTTGGATGACTAATGTTTTTGCTTGCGATCAACAACATGAACAACATGCGTCTCCAGGAGAAAAACGACAACGTAATTATTTAATGTTAATTCATTTCGTTACATTAACCGTTCAGTCGTTAACCAGACAAACTGCTGGTGGATGAACTGTGTGTACCATGTGTACAGTGTCGTTTGTGCTAAAATGCATTATTGGCACGCACATACATAAGTTTGCATCGCACGTATTGTACAAGAGATATAAACGTTTATAAATATGATCACATGATCATGATGATAAACATATATGAACGTATTATAACAAGTATAATGCGCATGTTTTGTTTTGTGGTGACAGATACTCAATCGATTTGGAAAAGGGGGAGGTGCTGGCATGCTCCTAGGCCAAACAGAACAGTAATGTGTACTTTCCACTTTGTTAGGTAGCCTATGTCATCTCTATAAACACTATACTAATGTTGACAATACTGTAGTTCCCTAACATCATCAGTATTATGGGAAAACGGTTTAGGTAATACATCACTTCCCTTAGTTATACAAAACACAGATAGCTATCACTCCCCAAATAACAACAATATACTAACATAGATACGCGTTGTATAGGCTTATATCGGTTAAATAGGGTATAACCACAACCGATTTGAAGAAAACGTGGAAGAATAGAAAAATAAATACAGAAACAAGCATTATTGTGGAGCAAGAATAATTTGCTTCACTTTTTTTTTTATCAAGATTATAATCTTGAAGATCTGCAGGAGGAAATTTGCCTGGTTGTTCATCTGCCAGCTCTGCCTATCGCAGGAGGGAAATGATTATAAGTAGCCAGCTCTGCCTATCGCAGGAGGGAAATGATTATAAGTAAACACTGCCTCCTGATAAATATCTGGGCTATCATAAGGGATTAAAATCAGCCAAATTGGCTAATAGATCAAATGCTAACACAGCCTCTGTGGCGGGCTATCAACCCACAGGCCTTGCGCCCAAACAACCACACCACCACCGCCACAAAAGGAGAGGGGGAGGGAGAGAGAGAGAGAGAGAGAGAGAGAGAGAGAGAGAGAGAGAGAGAGAGGGAGGGAGAGACAGAGATGAAAAAGAGGGAACACTTGGGGACAGATTGATTCATACGACGAAAAATACTTTGCGGAAACATTAATATACTGAGTCGTTTTCTCCCCAGGGCGATCAATTGTAAGCGCTTATTTTTCTCTTGTCGGATTTTGGTTTTCTTTCCTTTCAAGCCGTACCGTTCTTTCTACAAAGATTAATTCATTGACTCTAAGCAAAGTTTTTTTTTACCCCCTCTACTTATACCTTCGCTCTCTTTTTTTTTTCTCTCTCTCTTCTGTGCGCAGTTTCGAGGCCTGCTTCGTTCAATAATTCACTGCTATTTATTTAGGCTGGTGAAAACCAATTACCAGTTTCACACGTTGCTCTTTTGATTGGGTTTGTTGGCCTTTTGTTGGACGAGGTTGGCACTGTGGCTAGAAACATGACATGGGAGGCTGAGAGTGGGACTGACAGCGCTATCGATCAACGAGTGCAACGATCAATCAATCAGGTGAGTCTAGGGTACGAAGCTTGAGGAGGGAGATAGAGAAGGGAGGGGGGGGGGAAGGGGGGGGGGCTCTTGATGCGGAAAGAAAAAGAAGGTGGAACGTAGGCTGGAGAAGGGGGAATGGAGAGCGAGAGAGAGAGAGAGAGAGAGAGAGAGAGAGAGAGAGTGAGAGAGAGAGAGAGAGAGAGAGAGAGAGAGAGAGAGAGAGAGAGAGAGGAGGGGGGCAGACACAGTGTACATGTAGCTTACAGAGATTTAAACAAATAATATCAATACAAAGACGAAGACAAAGAGAAAAAAAATAGAAAGATAGAGAAATGGAGGTAGGAAGAGAGAGAGGGTGGACGAGTTAACCCTAACTGAACCATAAAATCATAGCGATTAGGAAGACAGGGGAAATATGGAAAAAAAAGTAGACAAGAAAGAAAGCAGAGAGAGAAAAGGAGAGAGAGAGAAAGAGAGGGAGAGAGAGGAAGAGAGAGAGAGACAGAGAGACAGAGATAGAGAGAGAGAGAGAGAGAGAGAGAGCGAGAGGGGGGGGGGAAGAAGGGTCAGAAAAAGAAAAAAGGAATGTTTTCAAATAATTCAATGCAAAAAAAATCCCAAACTTTTGCCTAATCTGTTAATTCGACCCCGATTCAATTCATCAACTTACGTTTACTCTACTTCATCTAGCTCATAGAGCTACACAATATCCTTTATCATCTAAACCGCAACACCTTTCTGAAATGAACTTCACAGAAGTCGGTGGTATTCTATACAGAAAGTCTAATCCGACGTTTATTGATCATTCTTTTTTCCACCTCTCCATTCCTTCTCTGATTCCATTGTGAAAGTGCACTTTCTCCTCTCGCAAATTAAATCAAAATAATAGGTGTTCTTAAACGGCGGTTTGTGCTTACCGAGTCTCTGCGCCATCCATTATCATACATCCTGAGTTTTCACCTGTCTCTTCAATTACTGACGGAAAATCATGTCTTATTTCAATATTGACACGAGCATAACTGATTTAGGGGGCCGAAAGCAGCAGAGGAGGTGGAAAAGAGCAGAGAAGGAAAGAGAAAGAGAGAGAGAGAGAGAGAGAGAGAGAGAGAGAGAGAGAGAGAGAGAGAGAGAGAGAGAGAGCATTCTGGAATAGCTTCAAGGAAATACAAAGAAAATTACCAAGAAACACCCCGAGCGATTTCACAAAAGATGGAATACATGATGACTGTTATAGCCATCGCTCGTAGATGTTAAAAATGGATGGTTTTGGATTCATCTAATCAAGTATGTTTTTTTCTTTTGAAAATGGCTTTCCCTGTTCTTGACCAGGGTAGGAGAAGAAAACAAAATAATGGTAAGAAATTAGGTTGAAGTATTTTGACTCCAGTTGCTTGGATTGATGTCACAGCACTGCGATGATTTTGGCAGGGGGGATTGTCTTGAAATATGCATGTACACAGGTTGAGTGACCTGCTCATTCAGAGTCCAGTACAGTGTATCTCCATATTGCTCTCTCTCTCTCTCTCTCTCTCTCTCTCTCTTTCTCTCTCCTTCTCCATTTCTCTCCCTCTCTCTCTCTCTCTCTCTCTCTCTCTCTCTCTCTCTCTCTTTCTCTCTCTCCTTCTCCATTTCTCTCCCTCTCTCTCTCTCTTCTCTATATCTTTCTCTCTCTCTCTCTCTCTCTCTCTCCCCTTCTCTATCTATCTCTCTCTCTCTCTCTCTCCCCTTCTCTATCTATCTCTCTCTCTCTCTCTCTCTCCTTCTCTATTTCTCTCACCTCTCTCTCTCTCTCTCCCCTTCGGTCTCTCTCTCTCTCTCTCCTTCTCTATTTCTCTCACCTCCCTCTCTCTCTCTCTCTCTCTCTCTCTCTCTCTCTCTCTCTCTCTCTCTCTCCATCTTCCCTATTTCTCTCTCCCCTCTCTCTCGCAACCCTGATCATGCTGATATGTTTTGTACCGTTATGTCAATAACAATATGAAAATAGTACAATGCGAAGCTGTTAAGAGCCCGTGACTAATCCGCCAGACATGCGGTGTATGCAGTATTTGAAAGGAATATAGAATTCTGGCAAAACACTCTGACAAGAGAGTCGACACCTTTCAGGTTTCACATGGGAATGCCCATCACTCGTAAATACACACACACACACACACACGCACACACACACACACACACACACACACACACACACACATACACACACACACACAGCAACACACACACACACACACACACACACACATACACACACACACGCATACACACCCGCCCCCCCCCCACACACACACCCATCTACACACAAAAACACACACACATACGCAAATGCACACAAAACGACATAAAGACTTTTATTTTGTTTTTCAATATTTTTAATTAAACAAATATGTTTGTGTTTTATCGGCACTGCCGACCACACACAGCCCCACACACATCTATGCAAATATAGACAAAAACAACATAGGCCTACAAAATACAAAAGCAACAATAACATGTAAACCCACACACATATGTACAAATAGACAAAAACAACATCCAGAGCAATAAACAAAAATACAGACAACACAAAGATCACACCAAAAAAACAAACACATAAAATCCACATTCACACACATTACACATACTCATGCTCATTAAATTCTTCTCATGAAAAATATCTGCTAAATTCCGCCGATGCCGCATCCACCAGGCCACGGCTATGGAAAACAGTTCCAAGGCTAGTTTTGTGTGATGAGAATGCTTTGATTTAGCGTGGTATGTGTCTTGTGTAAGCCGAGTCATTGTGAACGATAGTGGAAGTGCTTCCTTTTATGAAGGCGCCTTTACACCAGACACCTCATCTGTTGACTTTGGGCTAGTTTTGAAGGGTTTCAGTGCGGAATGAGTAAGATGACTCAAATCTCAGCATATTTCTTTCCCTTCGTGTTGTGAAAATTGAGAAAGCATTCGATTGTAAATAAAACCACCGTGACTAAGTTAAAAGCCACGTTTGGTTTGATTTTGCTTTGTAAAACATTTGTTTTCCTTCAACAAACATTGAATCATACATTTTGTACATACTGAAGATAGAAACAATTCATTTGTCACATATTTTGACAATGTTGGAACTACCAGTACGGTACTATGGTAACAACCAGTAAGCTCTGGGCTCTGAGCATTGCTGACACTCCAAAATATCTACAAACTTTAGAATATCATGATTTTTAAACACCCTGTATATGCCAGTGATGTATTTTTTAGTGGCACACACACACGTCAAATGGAAGAACAGTTAATCTAAAAGAAAAAAGAAGTTACGAAGACGAAGTACAGAGTCTTTACCTGCTAGATGAAAAGCATCGAAGATGAAACATAATTTCCCCAATTTGTCTTGGAATCATCTTTGTTAAGATTTACCCAGAGAACATCCTCCGTCTATGCTACCAAAGTCACGCACAGGGAAACTCTCTATTAAACTACACGACCCCTACTGTTCCCATTGCTCTTACAACCCCTGTCACACCTGACCGTATTGAGATAATGTATGTTCAACGTACAGCAAAAGTGTCAAATCATATCTGTTCATATACATTTCTTGTCTTGCAAGTACATCTCTTGTACCGCAATATTTCATCCCTTACAAAACCATGCGAAGGACATTTTGAGGAATAACGGAAATGACATTCGAATGGTTTTATTTCGTAATTTTTTTCTCGTTTGGTGTATGTTTTCGCAATCTGGTCATAATGTGACAGGGTCTTTCGAGGTTTTGAACCTCCTCATAGAAAACGCTAAATCACAGTTATTTCTAATAAAAAAAAAAACACCCGCTTGACCTTCCATCGATTAAAGATAATGAAAGGCATCATGGGCATGGCAAAGTACCCGCAAATAAGATGTATTATCATGTTCCACTCAGGTAGAAGTCCATTAGATTGAAATGTTTCGGGATCGGGAGGAAAATGACAAAAAAACAAAAATCAAAACAAAAAGAATCGTCTGGCAGGCCAGGTGTAAAGACGGCCATGATGGCGGCAGTGAATATGAAAGAAGCCTATCGCTTTCTTTTGCTCTACACCTGACCGCACGCACAATTTAAACGCTGCATTACCTGTACGCTCTTGCGGAAAATTATTGACGTCCCTTTTCCAGTCCGTTTCAACTGTATAACCCTTTACCTCTTTCTCTCTAAATACACCCCTGTTGAATACAATCTATTACATTTCTTCGTAGTTTTTTTTTTCCCGAGGATGATGACATTGCTATGATTACCATTCATGGTTGTTCGCGTGTTGGTTTGGGTTAGTAGGTACGAATATTATTGGCGCACGATTTTGTTTTTGACCAATCCGAAGAACTCACGTGCGTGCCATGACCTAAAACAAAAGTATGAGTTTGTTTCACTCAGTATTTACCATCGATTCATTTGTCATAAGTGATATATACACGTAAATCACATAAAGGACAGAGTCCTGTTTGCATGGTGAGACGCATAAATGCGCATAAAAGGGTTAACGCAAGCATGGTAAATAAATTTACAAAGTTTCGCCGTTTAAATACTTCGAAAATTATGCTCAAAATAGCAGAAAAGAATCAAAGAAGCTGTCTTACTTCTCAAGTATAAAACATATTTTAAACGTGTTCAGTCTAACTACCTCCGTTTAGTCCTGACCTTGGGAATGTTGGGTACGATCATGCTATTTCATGAACACGTAAAGTAAAGTAAACCTTGGTTAGACCCTCTCCGTTTGTTAGACCCTAATGTTGATATCATTAGACTAAAATCTAGCTGGTCTAACATAACATAGAATAAACACTCGGATCAGAAATGTAATAAGAGGTTAGATGGAATATATATACACGTACTGCATACGTAGATATGGTCACAATAGTATATTATATGGAGCAGCATGAACTGAATGTTTATTTCAGATCTAAGTTAGATTTCTAATTCTGTACATGATATCTCATGAGTCGGATATGCCCCTAAGTACAGTGCACGTCCCATAATAAGAGAGAGAGAGAGAGAGAGAGAGAGAGAGAGAGAGAGAGAGAGAGAGAGGAAAAAAACAAAAACAATCACCCCTATGAAGTAACTCAGCTCACGTTGGCAGATCTTTCATGTTCTTGAAAATATGTTCAAGTGACAGCATGCTTTATCTCGGTCTTCAGAGCTATTTGCACGTAACTGCACCTGCTTGTAAACATACTACCTGTAAGTTCCTCAAAGACCAGGTTTCCAGTATCCTTTTGGGTGGTCTTTATATGCCAATTGCATTTACTAATACGTATGAATACATCAATCGATCGATTGTTTGTATTCAACCAATGATATGTAACTCTTTGCGTCCTCAATCAACCATTTACTCTTGATATTTTTTTTACTATGTGGAGGGATCACCATCCCTTCTCCTCCCATGTCGCACTCATTTGCTCTCTCTCGCTCTCTCTCTCTCTCTCTCTCTCTCTCTCCCTCTCTCTCCCCCTCCGTCTCACTCTCTATCCCTCTCTCCTTCTCTCTCTCTCACTCCCCTCTCTCCCCTTCCCCCTCTCTCGTCCCCCTTTCCCCTCTCTATCCTTCCCTCCCCATCTCTCTCTCTAATCCTCTTCCCCCTCTCCCCCCTCCCCCCCCCCTCTCTCTCTCTCTCTCTCTCTCTCTCTCTCTCTCTCTCTCTCTCTCTCTCTCTCTCTCACACACACACACACACACACACACACACACACACACTCTCTCTCTCTCTCATTGGCTGTTACTTTCTTTTTCCCTTCATTTCCCCCCAGGTCCGTGATCATCGTTTTCCCAAATGGTTGCTCCGCCTTCCCCGCCCCGACCACCAGCCTCCGACGTCCCACTAGACGGCCCGCAACACGGATCCACAAAACCCCCTCCCCTCGCTCTCCATTAATGAGGTTACACTTTCAATCTGCCGCAACGGCCATCTTGAAAAGAACAAATTGTGCGGAAAATCACTCCATTATGCTGGGCGATCATTTGGGTAATTCTTGCCCTCACCAAAGAATAGAGAAAGAAAAATCCTCAGTTTGCTCTATTTATCCGCAATACATAATTCATAAAAAACCCACGTAAGAAAATAAAAGGGACCCCAAATGGAACCCGTTCATTATTGGCAGCGTCCGAGTTATCGAGACTGACAGCCACACACTCTGTAATATAAGAGCAAGCGGTTATATTTACCTTGTAAATTGCTCAATAAGATTGAGAGAAAAGAGAGCGATATATGACCATGATATATGTTTAACATCATACTAATATGAGGAGCAAAACATGAAGCATTATGGTGTGGGTTTACACTTCGGTAAGCATGAACTTTGTGTGTTTCTTTTTACGATTACAAATTGCTTACAGTTGAGAGAGTATTCCTTGCATTCATCATAATCGTCATAGAGAAAAACCGCTTGTCAAAAGCCAGGTGTGTTTCACATTGTACTGGCAATCAGGTTTTGAAAAAACAAGAAGAAGAATAATCAGAGGGAATGTCGATATTGCATTTTCAACACAACACGTGTGCGTATAGGCCTATCGTTTTCGTGGTCCAATGAACGTCGCACACTGTCAATATTTGCAATATTATTATTGCCCTGGCAAGGTTTTCTGTACAATAAAGCATCAGAGATAATGACATGAGTATATTCAATTCTCCACCACAACTCAGTAGTGTGACTGTAGGCCTATGCATTTTCACAGTCCAATGCATGTGATGCTGTCATTAGATATTAGAGAGAGAAAGAGAGAGAAAGGGGGGGGGGGGGTAGATAACAGAGAGAGAGAGAGAGAGAGAGGGGGGGGGGGCAAAGCAATCACCACTTACAACTACCATGACAGAAAACAACAATGCATAAACACACACAGCAACACGTATCGTCAAACTACCGGAATCACAATAAAATACAAACGGATCCCATACCAACGCAGAGCAATAATTACCCGCCTTTAAACCCC
>OZ022578.1:26185878-26228378 GCA_963669155.1 Arbacia lixula
TTCGTAAAGTTCTGTCAGCGACGTGCTGGCTGCTGATCGTAATTAAAAACATATGCATTTTCTTTTCTCCACATTCATACTAATAGATCTTCCTGACAGATTCGTTTATTGGTAAATAGTGAACAATAAAATAAACAACACATTCTTGCGGTAGGAAGTTATGGTCAATTCTTTTAACCAGTGCGGGATTTTGTCTAAGTCGTTTTATAGCGCCCACCCATACTATACCAAAGGTTGCGTGAGTTTGAATGACAAGAAACCCTTTTCTCTTTTATCATTTGTATTTATTCCTCGTGGTGGGCATATGATGCTCAATAGATGTGGATAACTATCACATAAAACGTGATGTTTACCTATCACGGTTGTAAAGGGAAAGATAAATTGTCGTGACCGACTAGCGTACTCGGCAGGGTAGTTAAAGCAGACTAACCCGCTATATACGTGCGATATAAAAACACACAAAATCTCGAAACGACCAGCATAAAACCCACCAACTACAGTAATGGGTAGATGCAGAGATGAACGCGACACAACTTGTGTAGGGTGGGTGCTAATTTTATATCTACCCCTTTGATTGAAGTAAACGAGTCAGCTCTGTCGGTTTACGACCGAGATCGCACGAAGTTTCAACTGTCTTCGACCGATAACTTTTCAGTTCCGTGCCGAGATTTACATCCATCTTTCGCAGAGACAGGATCGCCGGGACGGGAAAGAAAAATTGTCTCAGAGAAAAAGACGAGGAGTTGAGAGAACCCCCCCCCCCCCTTCCTTCTCCCGAGTCTCCTTTTTGATGTGCTTTTTAAAACATTGGACATTAATGCTTATTTTGAGCGTGACCGTGACAATTCATGTTATCCTCGTAGACATAAGGGCCGGATATGCTGTTCGAATGTTTTTATTTCAGAGCACGTTTAATGTCTTAGGATTGTCTCTGTTCTATAAGAAAAAACACAACTCTCCGTTGGTAAACGTTTTATATAAGAAAGGAACAACATGAAATTCATTTCCGATGAATGAATACGAATAAACGCAACAATACGATAAATCATCAAGAATTTATAGCACTGTTTGGAATGTGAGGATTGTTTTTCTGTATTTGTTTCACACCTGCACAGTGAGGAAAGCTAAACATACACGCCCTTTCTAATTCGTCTTATCCTACTTCACCTCTTCTTTTTCTTCTTCTTCTTCTTCTTCTTCTTCTTCTTCTTCTTCTTCTTTTTCTTCTTTTTTGTTTGCACCCTTTTCGTTCTTTTGATTTGTCTTATTTATCCTTCTCTTCTCCCTCCTCGTTCTTCTTTCCTTCTTTCCATCCTTCTTGGTTATCCTCCTTCTATCCTTCCTCTTCCTCCTACTCCTCCTCTTTCTTCTTTTTCTACTTCTTCTCCTCCATCTTCCATTTGTCTTCTTCGTCTTCGTCTTCTTCTTCTTCGTCATCTTCTTCTTCTTCTTCTTCTTCTTCTTCTTCTTCTTCTTCTTCTTCTTCTTCTTTTTCTTCTTCTTCCTCTTCTTCTTCATCTTCCTCTTCTTCTTCTTCTCCTTCTCCTCCTTCTTCCTCTCTTTCTCCTTCTTGTTCTTATCCTTGCTTTTTTTTCTTCTCCTTCCTTCTCTTCTTCTTCCTCTTCTTATCCACCTTCTCCTGCATTTTCGTCTTCCTTCGCCTCCTTGTTTTGTTCTTGTTCTTTTTCCTTAATTAAAACATGACTTCTCCACCCTACCCACGTCCACCTTTATAGTTCGTGCTGCGCCACGGCCCTCCCGCCATCTCCCAGTCCACCTGCACACATACCACACATGCCAGCAAAATGGAGATCACTTTGTTGCGATCGTCTGTGTCAACATATCTTACAGGTAAAAATATTTCAGTGACGTACGGCCCTTCTCCGTTTCCACTCCCCGCCATCCACGGGGGCTGCATCGTGTAAACACGGCCCGTGATTCCCCCATGAGACTCCGATGCTTACTTTAGCAGTGTGCCCCTGTTTTTCTAAGACGAAACCCCATCCCTCAAACAAAGTTAATTAGCGGAGAATTACCCAAGGGTCCTACAGCGGGGACATCATTACCAATAGAGAAATAAAAACATTGGGTCTTGTTACAATAATCACCCGCCTCTTATCGGCCAACGGAAAGTTGATATGCAATTCCTTTTTTGCTCTCTTTCTTTCTTGTCATGCAAATTGGCGGTTTGAAATATGAAATATGCGCTCTGGAGCTAATACAGCAATTGAGAAGTGACATAAAGTCTACTATGTTTGTCTTTTTGGCAGGTAGTTAAAGGACTGAGGTAGTGTGAAGTAAATAACAGGCAGATAGGTTTGACGTCGGTAATCGATATGTCAATATTCGAAACCGTCCTCCTAATTCACCGATTATCATGGCGTGATTGCGCCTCTAATTCCTTAAATGAATGTGACACCCACTTAAAACTCACCCGAGTGAATTTATAAATATTATTTTTCAGATTACATGTTTATTTGCCATTGGTGCATTTTGGCACAGGTGATACATAACCTATAACTCCCACGGAGAAGTATTTTGTCTGGCAAACATCGGATTGAAATAAAATGTCATAGAACTTTGCTTCCGTTTCGCTTTGACCATGTCTTGCATTAAATAGTCTAGGGCAAAATGAAAGAAACATTAACCCTTGCATGACCAGGCCTTCGAAACCCCATTGGCCTACTGTACACCTCCACGTCAATGGTAATGAGAGAGTAAACAGAGTTCATTGTGTTCTGGATCCGACCAAATCAAACCAAGCAATTGTCTTGTTTGTATTATCTGGGTATGATGTTTTCCTCGTGAGAACTATTCGCGATATATTGCAACCATTTACAGGGATATACATGGCAAAATATTATTATAACCTGCTCCATTTAACAGCAAAACGCTTTGTCCATTACAAACAACCTATCAACCGAATCAATAAAGTATTGAAATATGCATGGATCGAAAACATTCCGTACTTTTATCATATAGGGGATCAAGTTTGCATGAAGTTAATTAAATTGGAAATCAATTTGGAATAGAGCTATTAAGGGATTAAAGAGAACATCAGTAAAAGACCTATTCAGTTCCGACTCACTGACGACATTGGTGATTCTCAACGACACGTCCTTAGAAAAATAACGCGTTATTATAGTTTTATAGACCATAACACATGACATTGCTCATCATCCATGTTAGTACAATATTTTCGTTTTGAACGCCTCAATTCCTTCGCGTGACTTTAACAGACCTAAAATCAAGCTCAGGTCACAAGAATAGAAATGTAAACAACCAGAAGTTCACACAATGTCGAATACGTAATCATTGATTTTACAATCGTTCCGAATTATGACGATATCCGAATTGACAAATAATTACATTGATCTCATTACATTGATCTCATAAAATAAACAACCCTATTAATTTTGTTCCCGCTTCAAGCGATCGTGCTATGCATGGGTTCGTTCACAAGCAGCCAATTCGGTCGCCTTACGTTCGCCTGTTGAATCATTTTGATATTTTCATATACGCTTTTGCTTCCCCCTTTTCCTACTGATTTTTTGTTGCGCAGCGTAGCTGTGAGGCGTTGTATACACAACTAGTGTTTAAATGAGAATTCGGATTAACTCGATTTGAGCACATATGGTGTTTGATTCTGCAATAACACGGGAGGAAAAATCGTCGGATATTTTTAAAGAAAACATATTCGACAATATACATATTTAGATAACCCCGTAGGTCTGAAACTTAGATGTTACCGATTTGGAAAAGGAGGGCGGGGAGAGATGGGGCGAAAGCGAGGAAAGGATATATGAGAGGAGACAGATAGGATGGGAGAGAGAGAGAAAGAGAGAACAAGAGATGGAAAGAGACATGAGAGAGAGAGAGGGGAAGAAAGAGAAGAGATCGAATGAGGCATGTGAGAGGAGAGAGAGAGAGAGAGAGAGAGAGAGAGAGAGAGAGGTGGACAGAACAACAAACATACATATTTCGACAGAGATAGAGTGAGAGAGAGGGATATATATATAGGCAGAAACAAGAGAAAGAGAAGAAGATGAGGATAGAAGAGAGAGGGAAAGAGAGTGAGAGAGAGGGAGAGAGGGAGAGAGAGAGAGTGTGTGTGTGTGTGAGAGAGAGAGAGAGAGAGAAAGAGAGAGAGAGAGAGAGGGAGAGAGAGAGAGAGAGAGAGAGAGAGAGAGAGAGAGAGAGAGAGAGAGAGAGAGAGAGGCAGAGAGCTGCTTCGATGGTGGCCACTGAGCGTGCTGTGCCCGCCGACTGTCCCCGGCGTACCCCCGTGGGCTGTTCGTATCAAGCACGCTCATTACCTCGCGCGGGGAGAAAGAAAATACGCCCGAATTGTCTTCCAGCGACGGAGATCAGTTCCGAATTAAATTTTCGGGCAAAATAGAGATTGAGAGAGGGAAGAGATGTGGATGTGGAGTGAGGTAAACGAAGGAAAGTGCCACCGCAGAGATTAAATTACGAGAAGATAAACGGCGAAGTAATGAAGTCACATGTAATCCCACATAAAGCTTTTGACGTTGTGATTTCTTGAGGCTAGGTCTGTCTTCAGGGCACGCCGAGCGATCGTGAAGTTTCGAGTGTTGTCTTAGCTCGCTTGATTGTCATCTTGAGAAAGCAAAATATAAATGTTGCAGATTGCTCTACAAGTATTCCAATTATGAAAGAGTAAGGCAGGGTATTTGGTTTAAGCACATACTGTTTCCCATCATATCAGTATTATTTTATTAGCCAATTAAAGTCCAACTGATAAAACGGGATAAAACTGCAGTCTTCTTAGTGATCTCTGACAATCGTAAAACTGATATTTGATATTAAACTCGTAGATCACATAGATGCTGTGTTAATAGCTAAACAATGACCCTACATACCATTGGTTTCAAGCGCTTGTCCACATTCTATCATGTCATATCATGCGCTTAATGATGCATGTGTTTCTTGATTCGTTTGTCACGCACATTTCGATGCATCCATTACCGTGGTCACGTGATCAAATTCTCCCAGCCTATGGGAGTTTCATGAGAGATATTGAGATTACAAGCCTGCACTGATTGGTTCGTTTGTCTTGAAGGAATAAATAATCTTCACAGTGAATCGCTTCTTTAAAAGCAGAACACAATTAGACACGAATGACAAAGGAACAGATGTGAAATTAGGCCTATTGATTTGCTGGACTCAAATACATGGCATAGATGAGACTGCGCAGTAGTGGTTGTGCAGTGCCTGGAGCATTTAGCCATATTCTCACATTTTTAAAGAGAGATTGTTAAAGACAGCCCGTCCCTTTTTCAGATCACCACAAAACCATCAAAACATTGGCAAAACATATAGAGAAATGTTAGCAAGCTGTATATTCATAATTTGAAACTGATACGTATTGAAAAATTCAAATAATGCACGTAAACAACGTCTGATTGATAGTCTTTACCTTAGGCTCTTAGCAGTTTGTGTTGAAATATCTGTTTTATTGATTAATCTGTTTATTAAATTATAAAACGCATTATGAAAAAAAAAATGTTCTATAGAAGGAATCATCTCCAAAGTTTGGTAATTACTCATAAAATTAGGATTTCACACATGCATAATAACCACATAGATCCTGGAGCAAAGACTAATACTTTTTTCGTAGTACGAAAAAAGTCGGTTTGAAATTTAACGGCTGAAATTTTTGCATATACAAAAAGCTTCAACATGCTATATTCTTAGAAATGGTCTTGAATCACACTTTCTTCAATTTTCGACCGTGATAGACGATTTCAAATTTTAAGCTTGCAAAAGGGACGGACAATCTTTAAGGTGTGATTAGATATCGAAAATAACAGAAGTAGAAGTAGTAGTAATAGTAGTAGCAGTACCAATAATAGTTGCTGTAGTAGTAGTTGTAGCAGAAGTGTAATATTATTATTATCATTATCATTTTTATTATTATTATTATTATTATTATTATTATTATTATTATTATTATTATTATTATTATTATTATTATTATTATCATCATTAGTAGTAGTAGTAGTAGTAGTAGTAGTAGTAGTAGTAGTAGTAGTAGTAGTAGTAGTAGTGAAAGTAGTAGCAGTAGTAGTAGTAGTAGTAGTGATAGTAGTAGTAGTCAACGTAGTCGTGGTAGTAGTAGAAAATTAGTGATAGTATTATTTTTAATACTTTTAGTACTTATTGCTCGTGTTTATTGTAATGTAGTATGTGATATATTATATGAAGCAAAATTAATCACATAATGAATAATGATCTCAATCATACTATGCCTCATGATAAAACCCAGGTAAGAGAGCAAGAATGTCTCACCTGTTCTGTCAATTAATAAATTGAGGACACATCTATCTGGTAGAACTTACGTATATGGAAAGATAT
Organism: Arbacia lixula; assembly: GCA_963669155.1. Taxonomy (NCBI): domain Eukaryota; kingdom Metazoa; phylum Echinodermata; class Echinoidea; order Arbacioida; family Arbaciidae; genus Arbacia; species Arbacia lixula. Next base: position 26,192,257 of record OZ022578.1, read on the forward strand.
GTAACGTTCCAATAGCCTATATCGTGTAACTATATATCTCAATTTTTCCGTCGCAATCCTTAAAAAAAAAAAAAAAAAACGGCCGGTGCTCGATCCGCGGTGTGATGACGTCACAACCTAAGCCCTTACCTCGGACCCCCCAACACCCCAATCAAACCCACCCCACCGCGACTCCACAGCGAGCCGACAGTGCAGTGGAGGTTGCGAGGGTGCATTCTACTTTGCCCGTGTGTAATGTTTCAAATTAAATCACCACGCCGGCCAATATCGCAACCAAAATATGTTTCTGTTTCAAAACATAATTTGCCTTTTTCGCGGGCGAATGGTTATTTTGTAATTTGTCACTCGCTGATTCAATTTTCACGACTCTTGTCAAAAAAGTGATCTTATTGGTTCTCCCTCTCTTTCCGTCTCCCTCCCCCACCCCTCCCCTCCCCCCCTCCCCCTCTCTCTCTCTCTCTCTCTCTCTCTCTCTCTCTCGCTCTCTCTCCTTCTCTTTCTCTTTCTATCTGTCTCTGCCTTTCTCCTCTTTCCCACCTCCGTCGCTCATGTACTCACTCATATTTCTGTTGACATTTTTTGTCCTTTTTTTCTCTCTCTCAACTCAGGACTCTCGTTTGTCGCGACTGGTTCGAGCGATCGCTTTCTTCTGTAACCGCCTGGTGGGGCAAATCAAGGTTGACACGTTGCATTAGTGTAAGTTCAACGAGGGGCGAGATATGTGACAATGTTTCTTTGGACTTCTTCGAATCGGCTTGTTTGTAATCTGACATATACTGGAATGGTTGTTTGTTTGGAATAGCATAGCGGAGAGTTAGCGCGGGCTTGATTACAATTTCGACTTTTGCTTACCTGTACGAAATTAGGCATTCCAATCAGGTTCGGTCATAAAATGTCACTTTTCCGACCTTGCTGGCAGGTTGATGGCTACCAAACACAGCGGACATTCCTTCTGTTTTGTGCCAAGGTTCTAACTCTCTTCTCGGCTTTCAGTCTTTAGTTTTGAGAACGGTGAGTAAGGTTATGCTCCCCACCAACCTTTCCAATGTTCTACCCTTACGTCGTTGTGGGGCCATCGTAGACTGGCTTTCAGACTGTAGTGCATTTATAATCCAAAGAATTAAATAAACGGGTCGGAATTCAGTAGACTAATCATTGCCGATTTCTTCTCCGGCTCGCACGGACCGAGAGAAAAGGAGCATGAGAAAATGACTAGTATTATGACTATCAAACTATATTTTTTAATTTTTAATTTTGGATTAAAAATATCCAACACTCTGGAAGCCAGACTAGGTCATCGGTGCATTTTATGCATCAGCGATATGAAAGAACAGTCAGTATTTTCTTTCGCACATTTAATGGAGGATACATCCAAAATTATAAGTTAGTTATAAGTTAGTTAGCTTAGTTAAGTGAAAGTAGACAAATCAGAAAACAAGTTGGCAAAACTTGGCTAAAAAACACAGACATATATTTAGGATGTAATGTTGCGTTTTCACAATTTAATCACTCTTACATCACCACCATCTCCTTCCTATTGCATAAATACCGAAAAATAAAACAAAATACAGTCTTGCATAAGTGCTTTAAAAACATGAAAAATATAACAATCTCATTAATTTTCAGATTAAGCTAGAAGTAGTCTTGCATAAGCGTTATCAGAACATGCATCAATCAATCCAATTTCCTTCCATTCCTTCCATTTCCTCACTCCATACATGACATAAGTGGGTCAAATATCTAAATACATGCTTGTTGCACTAATCTCATCATACTGATAATTGGAGGTGTATGCTTAACATGGGGTGACAACATTTACATTATAGAGCTGTGCTAACTCTTGGATGCCACATAAATGAAGAAATAAATCAGTTCCTTATTGTAAAAAAAAAAAAAAAACGTCCAATCTTTGTCGGTAGATATTGGTTGATCTTGTAAAAGCCACCTCATCGCGTTCAGACTAAGTGTCGCTCCATACATGGGGTATTGCGAATATTTTGACGATAAATTGTGCTTATCCTGAACACCACTCCAACGGGCATGAAGTGTTTTTGTACGTTATTTCCTTCATTCACCATCATTCATACAAGAGAACTCATGCGTCCTAATGATCATGGCGATAATGAATTTAGAGATATAGGTATAGGCTTTTGCATGTGAACCAGACAGAACTGTTTAAATACCATAGAGAAAAAAAAACTATGATAATATACTTTATAAGAACTTCCCTCACAATATTATACAACTTTTGGAAGTTAACTTTGTGCGAAATAGTATCGATCGTTAGATTTTGGACGGAACGTCCAAAAACACAGTGGTTCTAGTAGCCTAGAAAATGCAACAGCGCACATCCTGCTTTGTCGTGACTCTCCGATCAGCAGTGATGCGAGCAAGGACCCGCATACCGCCATATTATCCGATGCTATACGGTATATGATTGTGAGCTATGATATCTAATTTTTAAACATGTTGTCGTCAGGTATACTACTCAGCCATGCCGAATTTCATGACTTGTGTAAAAACGGCTACTCAACTGAAAACCCCGTGTTATGAAAATCCCATTAAACCAGGTCTGTGAAATGTTGGAAAAATCTATTAGTAGGCCTATTCATCATCCATGCAAACCTACAAAAACATCTATATAAATGTACATTTGTTATCCTAATGTCATAAAACCTGTAATTGGACATGACCTATTAACTTATGGAGTTCACGAAAGAAAATATATCCTTTACTTTTAAGTGATGTGTTTACTCTTCGAATATTATCTCATCTCTTCCAAATTGACCTACTTACAATTTTCTTCAGTGCAAATGAGATTCCAACAATACCAGACTCCATATTGTCTCTATATCGTCTGAAAGAATCGTGTATAATGTGCGGTATCAAATGAAGATGAAATATAGAAAGTATATAAAAGAGGTGACAAGACTGGTACTCTTTCTCTCTCATATTGAAGTAAATCTATAGTTTGATGCAAAATCTTTTTCCTCTCTTTATTCTTCTGTAAAACTACTTTACGAGTAGCTAACAACACCCACCATCTCCTTCTATTTCCATTTCATCACATTTTATTTTCGGTTTATACACGTCGTTTTGCATAGTATGCACTTTTCCAAATGTACCTGATGGTAGAAACGATAGGAATCGGTATGAATTGTAAAGCAAATTTAAGACGACGTAACATTGGGCTAGAAACGAAATACCTGGCCCCCACTAGATTGGGTGTGAGATTTTTCGGTTTGATCCATCTAAAAAAAAAAAAAACAGAAAACAACCGAATCTGCTTCTCAATGTTCAAAAGCGGCGAATCTTTGTCGGTGTATATTGGTTGGTCTTATGCAAGCCACTTATTACCCCAGCCGTAGTCGGGGTAGTAAGCGTCTCCCCGTACCTAAGTGCGTTGTGAATCCGGTGGAAAAACATTTATAATGCGCCTGTCCTGAACGGCAAGCACTATATCGCATCCCATCCTGAATTTCATGACGTCACTTCTGCTCATGAATAAGCTTAACCCTAATCCTTGCCCTAAATACCATGAAGACCCTAACCCAGCTGGCAGATTGCTGAATATTCATTATAAGAGAAGTGACGTCATGAATGCATAATGGAGCCTTTAAAGTGCTCACCGTTCTGAAAACAGTCTTCAGGTCCGTTCGCACAGAAGAGCTATGCCGCTACTTACATTACCATCTTGAAACCCCCATAGACTTACTACACATCTTCATGCCAATGGTAATGAGAGAGTTGAACGGACATGAAGTGTTTTTGCATGTTACTTCATTCATTCACCACGTACAGTAAAAGTGGACTCCTGTCATCTCAGAAAACATGTAACCCCATATTATGTAATTCCCTTGAAAAAAAAAAAAATGTTTGTAGATGTTGAAAACACCGCTTCAGAATATGTTTGTGCGGAGAATTCGCTGCTACTGTACAAAGATGTTGATATACTTCTTTCGGTGTTTGGAGTGAGGGGTCGACGATCGCCTCTCTAAAGAGAGTTTTTTCATTGTTGTCTTATACCCAGGTGTGCATCTTCAAACAAGAGGTACACACACCTCTTATCTCCCCAATGAGTGGTTGTCTGTTACACACACGCTCAGAAAGTTGACACAAAGAGAACATTTTCACACATGCGTCCAGGTTAAAGATGGTGAGTAAGGCCAGAGTAAAACATGGGTAGAAAGAAGGTTTTCTATTATTTTACTTGGGTGGAAGAACTCTATAGCGGTTTTCTATCAGGATGAGAAGAAACAGATAGATATATGATTCCCAGTGTGTGTATTGGCTGCTGCTGAGTCATGCAGACAAACCAACTGGCCCTCGGGATTATAAGATGTAGTGTTCACAGAAGTGCATTTATCATTTAGAAATCTGATGACGTTTCGATTCTAAATATCGTTTTTATACACATTGTACCGTGCATATCATATAAAATGTGTATTCCAAGTCCTTTGACCTTTCAAGCAAGTTATTATTTCCTCTCTTTTGAGTAGTTTGTGATAATTCTCTGATTACCACTTATGTATAGTAAGTAGTTAAAAAGCGATGTGATCGGAGTTACATGCTGAGAAAAAGGATGCGAGTATGTGAAATCCTCTGACTTCAGTCTATATTTCTTGAGTCATGGAGATGAAGAAAACTCTTAGCTCTTTCTCTGTCATACCCTATGTTTCTAGTAATATCCGGGAATTCAAAATATGATCAGAATCATTATCATGTCAGGTCAAAGGTTGAACGATATCACTTTCACATTCTAGCCTGTGGAGTGATTGGACGCAACTGAGTCTAAAAGCAACTAAGTTAGGCAATACATACTAAACTCTCTCTCTCTCTCTCTCTCTCTCTCTCTCTCTCTCTCTCTCTCTCTCACACACACACACACACACACACACACACACACGCACACTCTCTCTCACTCACACGCGCACACACACACACACACACACACACACATACACACACACACACGGCTTAGTCTTTATTGCCAGACTTAGTTGTTTCCAGTCTCAGTTGTCTTCATGCACTCCACAGCCGTCAACCTCGGCTTTTTTGCAAGCAAGTGCAGCCCTTACGATCCTCCGCCAGCCCAGACATTTTCTAAAGCCCCTCACTCCCTTTCACCATGTTCGCCCGCATCCATTGACGCGCGGCCTCCCGAGGGGCGAAGGGCGGCAAATCTAAACTGCGAATCAAATAATATTTTGATCTCTCATAGTACGCTCACTCAGTCGTGATCTCCCCGAGGGTCGGGAGCTATTTTCAGTGCTATACATCTCTGCCCACCGTCGTTTCTTTTCTTTGTATCATCCTTTCGTCCTTACCTTGCATGCCCATGTATATTTTTACTATTCAATTGTTTCTTTTTTCTACAGGTAAGGGGGGGGGGGGATATATTCTTGCCAGTTTGAAAAATGTTGTGACGACATTTAAGAGAAAGCATTAAGGTGTTTGATTTACTTGAAGATTGAGTGTTGATAGGCCTACTTTTATGCCGTCTTTCTTAAAGACAGCCAGTCCCTTTTTCAGATCACGACAAAACCATCGAAACATTGGCAAAACATATAGAGAACTGTTAGCAAGCTCTATATTCACAATTTGAAACTGATACGTAGTGTAAAATTCAAATAATGCACGTAAACAACGTCTGATTAATAGTCTTTACCTCAGGCTCTTAGCAGTTTGTGTTGAAATATCTGCTTTATTGATTAATCTGTTTATTAAATTATGAAACGCATTATGAAAAAAAATGTTCTATGGAAGGAATCATCTCCAAAGTTTGGTAGTTACTCATAAAATTAGGATTTCACACACGCATAATAAACACATAGATACTGTAACAAAGACTAATACTTTTTTCGTGGTACGAAAAAAGTCGGTTTGAAATTTAACGGCTGAAATTTTTTACATAGACAGAAAGCTTCAACATGCTATATTCTTAGAAATGGTCTTGAATCACACTTTCTTCAATTTACGATCGTGATAGACGATTTCAAATTTTAAGCTTGCAAAAGGGACGGACAATCTTTAACTCATGTTATCATTTCGTTTGCGTTGCTTCACCACCAGAGCTCTCTTGATCTCTCCAATGTTTAGTCATGTTTATGTTCTACCAATCAACACACAGGCGTAAAAATAGTTTATGCAAGTTTAAGTCTTCAGCCCTTTTTCGATGGGGAGGGGGGGGGGGGGGGGGGGCGTAGCTGGTGAGAAGTTGTTAAACGGTCAACACGTCATAGCCAAAGTCTACTCTCTCTCTCACTGTCAAACGAAACTTTATTGGAGTTCAGAACAATAATAAAATGTGAAGTTTATCATAAACGTGAAGTTGTTGTGCTTTTCCACCTCAGGCAGCTATTATCTCTCTTTGAAGGGTGTAGGCTAAAATAGATATTTGAAGGGAATGAAAGATTTACGTTAATCTTCTTATGGATTTTACCCCATGCGTGAAACGGGGCGTGATAGTTTCACTTTATTACAATTTTACAGATGGTGAGAAACGAGTGTAGTCCCTATTTTGGAAAGTTAATATATATATTACTTGGAGAGAGAGAGAGAGAGAGAGAGAGAGAGAGAGAGAGAGAGAGAGAGAGAGAGAGAGAGAGAAGGAAAGAAAATGAGAGAGAGGGGGGAGAGAGGGGGGGGGGTGCGGGGCTGGAAAGTTGGAGGGAGAAACTGATAGATATGAAGAAGGGACAGCTAAAGGATGAAAGGGTGTGAGTGGAGGGAGAGAGAGAGAATACAACAAAATAAAACTGGGATTTTATGATATCGCAACATTTTCAGGATCATTTCTCTTTTTGAGAGAAAACGAACACGATAAATGGAAATCATCATATTATAATTCCTGAATGTTATTTTTCAGAGCAGCAATTTCAATTATGTTGTTATGACCTTGGAAAGTAATCTCATAATGAGATTTAATTTTCAACATAAGTAGCTGTATGTGCGTATCATTAGAAGAAGTATTCTTACTATCTTGAACATCGTTACTTTTCCTTCAATAATGTTAAAAACGACTTTGAGGAGTAGGGTTTCACATGATATTTTACTAAGAAGTTGATATTGTTTAACATTTGATATGCTCACACATCGTAACATTCCCCACACCACTGCATTTTCCCCGTTCCTTAAACCAATGCTAAATCACATATGATTTTGTTAATACATTTAGTTCAATTAGAAATCATAATGAACAAGAAATCTACGATATTGCAAATAGCAATAAAGGATTTAAATCGAACCATTAAATTCTCCAGCTGTGTTTAGTGTGTTTAGAAATATAATTATTTGGATTTCCCCGCTATTTCCAATTTTTGTCTTATTCTAACAAAAGCACAATCCAAAGACAGCAATCGTGCGTAAAATAATTATTTTCTTTATGAATGAAAAGAAAAATCTTGATTGACGGAATATCGCTTGTGATATTTGATTTCTAATATAATATTTCTCTTTCCTCACTCCACACCGGGTGGGTTCTAAATCAAGGTTTGTTCTACGTCTTTGTCCGGGAGAAAAGTACAGCGTAGGAGGCCTGTGAACAGGGTAAGGTGTCAACCAAAATTAATGGGCTAACAATGGCCACAAACAGACAAAAGCGTATCGACCGTTTTTTTTTTTTTCGCGCGCGCGGCCCAAGACAAGATGTGGATTTGGAGGGAGGAGAACATCCTGGGAGTAAATAGTAAATCGGGATAGAATTTATTGTGTTCTGTCATATGTTTGCTATTAATCGTGTGAAAAATACAAGGCGTAAATGTGCGGTGGTAGTGATTATGGCTATTGATTGGAATTGATTTTGAAGGAAGCGAGAAAGGTGATGCTATCACAGATTGCTACCGATATGCGTTCATTGATTTCGCAACGGCTGCGCCTGCCTACGTTGGTGATGTGAGATATATGCAAGAAAGAGGAGTGCATGTGTGTGTGTATGTGTGTGTGTGTGTGTGTATGCACGCGTGTTGTTTATGTAGAGCGACGTCCGTTACACACACAAACACGCGCAGGCCGTCGGCGGCTGGCTGGCTAGGCTATCGGGGGGAAGCCCAGGCGAAGGCGCGCGGCGCGGCCCCGCGGCTTTCTACAAAGGCCTCCGGGGCGCCAGGCTGTCTAGCGTCGGAGGGCTTTCCCACCGTACCTACAACCCCGGCTGGCGCTCGCTGGCTCACGCGCCCGCCCGTTCACCCCGCACCGAATCGCTTACAGCCGCCCGGAACAACACGCTTCACTGGCTGAACACAAACACTCGCTCATTCGGACGCGAATCCGCTGTTCAACCCATGACGACGGTCGTTTCCCCCATGTTTCCAAACTCTCTAAACACTAGTAATACTACGGAACTAACCTCAGATCACTCTTATTCATCACTGTGATATCCACCCATCCAGTCATTTTCTTCCTCATTCCATACTGCTTATAGAATGCCCCTTTCAACCAAGATAGATGACGGAATTTTCCCACCAATGTTAAAGCAACCGAATAATTGGAATGGGGCATTAGCTTTGCAGTCGCTTTCATTCCGCTCTCTATCTTCTAGCCGCAACAATCGTGGGGAAGGCGGTTGATGGGGTGATGTTGGCAGAGTTTATATTCAATTTCTAGCCCATTTGTACCCATGCTCTCTCCTCTTTGTAGCAGCCATAAATACGCGAGCCCGCTGCCCGAAGCTAGAGCGGCAGCGAGTCCCTTTTCTCTACCAACAATCGGGGGATATTACAAGTTTTCCTATATACGCAGGGATCTCCCTCCCTCTATAACAAACGCAGTTCCGTGAAGTTTGAACTTCCTTTGACAAATTAAGGCGGAGATATTTATCACAGCATAATTGCTGTTGATTTATAGATGTGTGTGTGGGCTCTAAGGGAGTGAAAGGCAAGAGGAGAAGAAAGGGCTTCGTGTTTTATTACTCCGCTGCACCTGCATACCCACTCTTTGTGGTTTTGGAACACATGAAAAGCGCGAGGTGTGTATAAGTGATCTAAAAACAAATTGAAATGTATTATTCTCTGACAAAATGCGATGTAGGTAAAACGTTTTGATAAGTGAGATAGCAAGGTAGAGATAGACTGATAACAGGGAAGGGGGTGTAAAGAAAGAAGGAGGGTGAGTAACGCAGTGAGGGAATCTACTGTAAAAATTAGGTATAGGGAAAGGGGAAGTGCACGAGAAAGAGCAAGAGATGGAGAGAGAGAGAGAGAGAGAGAGAGAGAGAGAGAGAGAGGGGGGGGGGGGGGAGTGGAGAGGGGCGCAAACTCGTAAAAATATTTAACTTTTCACAATACTTCGCTAAGGAATATATTATATTTCTTTTTTAATTGAGATGAGGTATCATTATGATTTTGCCGAAATACTTACTCACATGTATATCTATGTTTTTTTTTTATCACGCTCGAAATATCACCCCTACCATTCTTTAGTCGTTCTGTGATAAAGATATCGAAAAAGTATATCTGTTAGAAATATCAACATAATACAACTTGATTACAATCCCTGAAGTGAATTGGCTTAAAAATTATATCATGATGGAGTTCATGCAAAATATGAATATTGCCCTTTTTACAAACGAATAAACATGTTTTCCCTGCTATTCAACGAATCCATAGTTTCATACAATTACATTTAATAACAATATGATTTCATATCATAATATCGATATAATATCATGACAGGGTTATCAATTGCCGAAGCAGCTGTATATTTTCTACAACAACATACAATTAAATTGTTACTTACTTAATTGTTTTATTGTTAGTTATAGTGTGTGGTACTGAGTGTTGTATATTTCATTTTAAGTATCGTGTTATCTGGAAATTTGACAGTTATGGTATTTATATTACTTTCATGATTTGTGAGCGGTTATTAGAAACTCGAAAGTACTATTAAACCAGTAAAAAGTACCTTTCTTCTTGCATATATGTGTGTGTGAATGTCATGAGTGTAGACCATCGTCACTATGAAACGGGTTGTTTCAAAGGTAAACAAGAATAGTACTTCACTTTTCCCGTAAAGGCTCGTGAAGGTCTGACTGTAATGTTATCGTGAAAGTAGACTGCGATCCATGCCGAGTTTTATCACTTTTGCAAAGGGATTCACCACCTTTAACATGTTTAAAAGAGTTGAATGTTAAGACGCAAAATATTCTTGAAGTCTCTCCACACTCATTCGGCACACGAGTTTCAGCTTACGTTTGAGTAAAATGAAATTGGTATTTATAATGTCACTGTCAACAAGAGTTGCGCAATTAGCATGATTGGCATCGGTCATCAACACAACAACACAAGGAAAACGGGGCCGTGGAAGTTCGGCTACTAACTACATAAACCGGATCACCAGAGATACAGGACTTAACCTTGATGAACTGGGACAAATATTGGTCGACAGGGATCAGTGGAGGACCATCGCCAACAATGTTTTCGACCGTGGTGGACCATAATGATGATGATGATGATGATGATGATTTGAAAAGTACATTGAGTGAATTCCAAATTACCAAATGTCATTATCATTTTTTTTCTCCCATGTTAAAAGATGATTTCCTGCCAGCAGATTGCATTAATGATTGATCATTGGCGACCACCATGAATGCGGAGTAGGCTATATGTATGGGCCATCATTAACATGCGTATCATCACCACTCTCATTATTATCATGTTGTTCATTATCAACATCCTCATTGATATCATAACTTTTATTATAATCGTCAACATCACCGCATCTTTACTTTTATCATCACCATAATCATATTCATCATCATCTTTATCTACATCAGCATGCAGCATTATAACTTTTATTTTCATTTTCATTGTCATCATTACCATCATCACCACTACCATTATCACCACCAGCAGCACTATCAACACCATTCTTCATTTTCACTTTCCATCAGTCATGTCAGTAGCTGCAGCAAAAGCAGGGATGCCATTGTGTAAACGTTATCACCATCCTCGCCATCCTCCTCATCACCAACCTCATTATCATCATCATCATCATTATCAACATACTCAGTATCGTCATGATCGTTATAATCACCAACAACACCTTAGGAAGTGGGAAAACTTTCATACATAAGGACGGCGAAGCGAGTACATCTATTTTTTGGTCAGAAAATGCAAAAATGCTGGAACAGCTGCGATTGCACTACTGCATACATCCTTCCTTTTTGTGTGCGTGTTCGTGTGCTGCGTGTGTGTGTGAGTGTGCTTATGTGTGTGTGAGTTTGGGTGTGTGGATGAAGGTGTTGGGAGTATGTTCAACAGGGGAGGGGATGGGAGAATAAATGGACAAAACTTATCATATTTATCATTATAATTATTATCATTTCCGTCATCATTATCATCATTATCATCACCATTATCATCACCACAATAATTATCAGTAACGTTATTATCACCATCACTATATACTATAAACCAAAATCATCATCAATACCACGAGCACTACCACCACCATCGTCATCATTATCTTCACCATCATCTTCCTTCTCCTCCTTATCAGTATGATATGATATTCGTCTTCATTATTATCATAATCTTCAGCAGCCTGATAACTATGATCATCATCATCATTACTATTCTACAAAAATCACCACCAATACAGCCATCGCTATTCGCATCACACTCTTTAATAATCACGACCTATTTCTCGTATACTATTTTCCCACCACCACCATGTCATTATCATCTTAAACATGAACATCTTAATGAACAAAAATCATGGCATTACTCACTGTCAAAACCCCCATATCCATCTTCGTACCGAATCGCAAATCTTACAACTACAAATTAGTGAGCATAGCTTCTCGGTCGAGTCCGTCCTCTATTAGAAAGATTACCCCCTCGAGATCGGACTCCTCAGTATATTGACAACGGCCACCCGGCTACCTGTTCTCGCCTCTTCACATGGCCACCACTGCGACCTCGACACCAGCTACAACATGACCATGACACAAGCCGACCACCGCATAAAACCTACAACAGTTTGGCAATGCAAACTAGCCCGTCGATCCGCGTGACAGATGGGTGCCGCCTTCTCGTATTTCCGGCGGGAAAAAAGGGATGCCCCAAAGGATGCCTCCAAATGATGTCTGCTGTTGGGGCGACCCTCTCGGCCTACTGGAGCGGGGTTGATGAAGGACAGCGAGTGCTCATCACGTCTCCATTATCTCCCAATCAAAGCCTCTCCGATGAATATTACCCGGATGATATATGCGAATTCAATTTGAGCAGGGATCTGACTGACATGTATAGATGTTGTGTGTGTGTGTGTGTTTGTATGTATATGTACATTTTCAAAGGCCAAGATCACCCCCTTTGAGTAAAGGTGCAAATATTAATTGCAATCAAATTGAAATTCAACAAAGAGATGGCAATAGTACCAAAGAAGAAGAAGAAGCAAAGGAAGAAGAAGAAGAAGTGGAAGAGGTAGAAATAGTAGTAGTAGTAGTAGTAGTAGTAGTAGTAGTAGTAGTAGTAGTAGTAGCAATAGAAGTAGTAGAAGTAGTAGTAATGGTAGTAGTAGTAATAGTAGTAGTAGTAGTAGTAGTAGTAGTAGTAGTAGTAGTAGTAGTAGTAGTAGTAGGAGTAGCAGTAGTAGTAGTAGTAGCAGTAGCAATAGAAGGAGTAGTGGTAGTAGTAGTAGTAGTAGTAGTAGTAGTAGTAGTAGTAGTAGTAGCAATAGAAGGAGTAGTGGTAGTAGTAGTAGTAGTAGTAGTAGTAGTAGTAGTAGTAGTAGTAGTAGTAGCAATAGAAGGAGTAGTGGTAGTAGTAGTAGTAGTAGTAGTAGTAGTAGTAGTAGTAGTAGTAGTAGCAATAGAAGGAGTAGTGGTAGTAGTAGTAGTAGTAGTAGTAGTAGTAGTAGTAGTAGTAGTAGTAGTAGTAGTACTAGTAGTAGCAATAGAAGGAGTAGTGGTAGTAGTAGTAGTAGTAGTAGTAGTAGTAGTAGTAGTAGTAGTAGTAGTAGTAGTAGTAGTAGTACACGTAGAAGTGACACCGAAAGTCATACAACAAGTATTCTCAATCACCACATTGGCCATAGTAATGAATAGTTACGACAATATTAGCAGAAGTACAAACATTATAAGCAATCGAAAGTGTATGGTACACGGTACTCTGTCGTTAAAGAACCCATCTTAATAGGCATTATAGCTACATCTTTAATTGGTATTCATTAAAAATAAAACAGATATGCAAATAGCACAAACGTGTAGTTATTCCCTCATCGTTTGTTTGTTATTGGACCAAGTAAAGCGAGAAAGCCGATTGTACCCTAAAATTTTCATTAACAATGATAAAGATTCGACTAATTTTTTATAACACAAGTCCTAACTCTTATTCTTAGCGTCACCGTTGGACTAGTGTATAACTAGTCGTACTAGCTGTACGACTCCTAATATGCTTAACTTCTGAACGATGAATCTATGCGTCATTTCAAAAAGATGTGGCTACATTGGTACGATAAGAAAAATAGCACAGCTGCATTGTTTGTTTTCCTATGTACTAGATGCTCAAGGATTTCACCTCTAATATGCTGAAATATCAGGCATGACAGTTCAGGCCGGCCGTCCTTAGAGAAACGCTCTCCTCTGCAAAGTAAAGAAGATTAATTCCTGTTTGTATTTCTGCTCACATGAAATGCCAAGTGTGCAACGTCATTTGCCAGCAATCTGAAAATTCGGCAAGAAATGAATAAGCTAAACCCCTTTTATCACAAGTAGTATAGGAGAGAGCCATGTTCTTGCCTATGAAATTCGGATTATCTTGTTTGAGCAAGCGAAACGTTTACATTTCTCCCCCTTTTCTGTTTCGGCAACCGCCAAGCGGAAAGTAACCGATACATGTCGCCCACTAATCGGCCTCTTACCGCCCAAAAGCCCAGGCATAATTCTGGCTGTGTAACAACCCATAAGTATTTATGTTAGGGATTATCACGTCTAAAGTTTCAAGAGCGAGCCGAGAGAACGAATCCACCATCTAGGCTACACCGCTTTCAGTTGATGTTTTTCATCTTAAAACCGCGGTACTATCACAACTCATGGTGTTTTAATTCCTACTGTATTTGACGAAGACATGGAACAAAAAAGTTGGAATGGCTGTTCATGCTTTAGATCTGGTGTCATTTTACAAAATACATTTATTAAACTGTTGACCCGAGACCACAACAGTTCGCGGATTATACAACTTTTTTTCCATTTTAACGAGTCAGAGTCAGGCAAGGTCTTAAAATTTGCACCTCAAAATATTCACCTTTTCGTCTCAAGATCTTCCTTCGAACACACACCCCGAAACCACTGTGCACCTTTTCGAACTATTTCAGTTAGCATTAAGTATATAATCAAACCCTCACACACATACACACACACGCACACACACATACACACATATACACACACACACACATATATATATATATATATATATGTCGTCTTCGCTGAAATTTTTTCCCCCTTCAATCATCAATTATAATCATTTAATTCGACAAAAACATCTGTGTATTTTATCGCGCCGTCACATTCTGAGCTCGTTTGAAGGAAAGTTAAGCGTGAATAATCCACTTGTCCGCCGCAGGGCCGTTCACTACCTTCCGCGTGATTTAATTTATAGAAATTGATATTAACGCCGACTATTGATCTTCTGAGAAAACACGGCAGCTTCATTTAAGCGCTTTTGGCTTGTTTGGGTGTTGTTTTAGGCTTGGGAAGCTGGAGTGCATTGCCCCTGGTGTGGAGGGGGTACATTAATGATTCCAGTCAACGCAAAGTGATACAGTCCGACCTCCTGTATCGTATAGAGGTCGTTTTGAAGTCATTGGCACATACCACACGTTTATCACCTTGCATGTCTAAAGATGTCTTTGAACGCCTATTGTGATTGTAACAATGCTAGAATCACAGTACAGAAAACCTCGGGATAGGCGCATAGCACACACCACGGGCTGACGGGGTTACCAGCGGTTATAGTATTATACGAGCGTCTTCTTTCTTCATTCCCGAAATCGAAAATAAAGAAAAGATAATATTTGAGGGATCGTTGTACTTTTTTTTTTTTTTTAAAGTTTCAAAGCATTTCTCCCCTTTTCTCTATCTCTCTCTTCACATAATAATTTTATAAACATCATCAATTATCACTGCATTCTCGTGGGGATAATTTCTTTTATGCCGGCCAAACTATTTAGCGACGAGCACGTACATGTCTTAAGAGGATTATAGTTGGTGTTTAATGTTTGCACGTAATCATGAAACACAAAGCAGAACAACTCATCTACGCACCAACCCGGACCATTGTGTGTAATCAGTACTCAACCGATCATTGCCAAGCTCTGTCACGGCGTTTGATATATTTTAGTACCGTCTAAACCATGGTTCACTCATCAACATACACATGACAGCACACGACAACTGTCAATAACTATGATAGAACATGTGCACTACACTTTAGACTTGCAATATCCTGAATACATCTTTTAATGAATATGTTTAACTTTACACGACATGTATCGATTGGTATTTCTTTTTTTGTACATAATACATCACAATGTTTTCAACCGTCATAACACTTTAAAACTCACGAGGTTCGTAACAGCAATATATTGAACACACATACAGTTTACACTACTGGTATTTCATTACCATTCATCCATTGAGAGAAAACCGAATTGTTTTATTATGCTTCGCGGTGTACGCTGTATAGCCGAGAACCAAAATAACTCAGCAGTACGGGTACAAAGATTTAAATAATGATAATAAGATTAAAGAAGGTAGATTAGAAGTGTGAATGCACCCAAGAGAGAGACAGAGAGAGAGAGAGAGAGAGAGACAGAGAGAGACAGAGACAGAGACAGAGAGAGAGAGAGAGAGACACACACACATAGAGACAGAGAGAGAGAGAAAGAGAGAGAGAGAGAGATCTTGAAACGCATGGACCATGTGGACATGGACACGCGACGCCTAGAATTAATGGGATTCTCAACAATATTTTAATATTTTGTCTTGTCCACTTACTGAATCGTAATCAATGGTAATGTACCTCCTAAGCGAATCAATATCTTGATCACAGACATCTCGAATAAAAATTCATCGTTTTGCAATGTTATTGTGCTACCTGATAACAGCTGCTACCTGTACCAAACATCGTTTAAGTCATAGCAGCCGACGACGCTCGTTAATGTCACAAATTAAAGTTGTCAAAGTTGATATCATTCTCTCATCACCATATCACCTATTTTGTATGACGATACCAAATATTAGTATTTAGTAATTGAATATTGGAGTAGTGAAAACATATCTTCCAGACGTACACACTGATTTGTTTTACTGGGTTGACTTGACTCTCCTTCGAACAACTACAGTATGTTAATATGAGCATCGTTGTAGTCCATTGCAGCTTTTCACAAAAGTTGCAGGACCTTGACTCTTAATAAGTATATTAAAATACATTCTCTGGAACACCAACTCATGGCAATGTTGTACATTCGTGATTCTCTGGGTGGTATACTAACAATTGATTTAAGTCCCAAAGTGTTATAAGCGTACTATTTGAGTAAAAAACTAAGCCAAAATCTGTCTTAGCTCAGTCAGCTGCTATTGCAAAAATTGACCTCGGTAAAAAAAAAAAAAAGAAGAAGAAACAATTACGCGCATTGTAGATTAATCTCACTTATGGATGTCAAAACTTAATTACTAAATCAAAAGTTCGTTTCAGAATACCACCCTTAGTCTACAACTGTTTAGAGGTCGGAAGGCTAAATCTTCAGAATGTAACTATCAAATAGCCCATTTACATAAACATTATTACGTGCATTACGACAGTTACCCCCCTCTCTGTCAGTGTGTCTGTACATGTTTTACCTTCGTGTGTACAAACGTAATAGCTCTTTAATGGCTTGGTAAAGAGGGCCTTAATATATTTGGCTTGTCCTTGAGCGGGGGTAGTGTGTGTGGGGAAGGAAGTGTCGGATTTTAGTGAGCTTCCTAACATCACACCTTGAGCACTCCGCCTGGTAATAAATTGACAGAGGTACAACGCCTTAATCCACGCTAAAAGGGGGGCGGTCCCATTCGCTATGCACGCTTTCGTACTTCATAATCAATGAACAAGGGAAGTATTGTATCAGCAAATATATAATCTGATAATCGATATGATCAAATTGTGAACTTTTAAACGTCGTACAACTTCGGCAGATACAAGACTTTGATTCTTATCCCAATCGAAATTGGCACTGCGAGTGATGTAATTTAAGCTAATCACATTACAAGGAAAAGCATGATAATCTACATGTATTGTAATCATATCACTTTGCAAAGGAACAAATAATTTCCATGCTAGTCTCAGATCATCATACATATTTCAGGATAAATTTTCGGCAGACATGCGACTAAATGATGCGATATTTGATATCCCAGTCGAAATTAGCATTAATCGAGTAATTTACTCTTACTTCATCTGAAAAAAAAAAAACATTTATGCTGGTAGTCTCAGATCATCAGACGTATTTCAGGATAACAATTTTGGCAGACATAAGATTATACGAAGCGATATTGGATATCCCAGTCGAAATTTGCATTAATCTTATTAGTTAATTTGAGCACGTCCCTTTATGACGAAAAGCCTCATTTCGATGGTAGTCTCAGATCATCAAACATAATTATTTTCAAGATAATATTCTTGACAAGATACTGAGTGTTCTCTCTGAAATGTAAAGGTTTTTCCATCATCTGCTAAACTAAAATAATTATTGTAACATCGACAATAAATCGGAAAGACAACATACAAAATGATTGGCAATATGAATAAGAATTCACACATGAAACGTTGGCAACTCCATTGATACATGCACGATGTTAGAAGTCTCTTTATAACGTCTTTGTGCATGATAAAGTATATTTGTAGTAGTTCTATAGCACTGGATTCTAGAAAAGTTACCTGTTTCGTAACACATGTCCATCCTACAGAGACGAGTTTCTAGCGAGCCGCGCTGTGCTATTTGGTGTTGATTCCTTGCTTGAGTTCGTCGTTACGCCTTTATGCTGCGTTCTGGCGAGTCTCGTCTGATGACCGGTAGCAGACAGCCCGGAGGAACGGCAGAGAAGAGAGCAGGGGTGCAGTGGGGCGGCAGGCCAAACCCGTGGAACGCCGGCCTTATCGGGACGGGCATGGCGGGGGTGTGCCCCAGCAAAGGCCTTGGCAGCAGAGTTCGCATCCTCGCGATGCATTCGGCGCAGGGCGGATGGTCCCGGGACTGTCCACAACACATCTCCGTCGGGCGACTTAAGGGGAGGTCGTCACACCACGTTCCGCTACAGGCTCCAGCAGCGCGCGACTTCGCCAGGTCGATACTTTCTACCGGCGAGCTCCGGGGAGGCGTGGGGGGAGTAGCCGGAGGCTTGTTAGCTGAGGGCTTAAAGTCTGGCGAGATGATGTTCTCGATGGTGAAAGACTGCTTGCCCGAGTTCGTGATCGTCGATGTCGGTGTCAGGGGCGCACTCGACATCGACGTATAGCAATGCAGTGGTAGCTTCTGCATGGCGATGGGTGGCGAGGCTGGGATGATGGGAGGGGGAGGGTAGGGAGGCAGTCCCATCTTCGCCTGCTCTTGGAAGATCTTGGCAGAGTCAATCTGCTTAATCTGCATGTTGTGGTCGATGGTGGCGATGCGTGGAGACTTGAATCGCTTCCGACGTCGGAGAAAACTCCCGTTCTCGAACATATCCGCGCTCAGCGGATGCAGAGCCCAGTAGCTGCCCTTCCCCGGCCGGTCGGGGCGGCGAGGGATCTTCAAGAAACAGTCGTTGAAGGATAGGTTGTGGCGGAGAGAGTTCTGCCAGCGCTGAGTGTTTTTCCGGTAGTAGGGAAAACGGTCCATGATGAACTTGTAGATGTCACTCAGCGGTAGCATCTTCTCTGTGGAGCTCTGGATAGCCATGGCCGTGAGAGAGATGTAAGAGTAGGGCGGCTTGGCGTCGCTATACGTGCTGCGGGCTGGGCGAGGCATGACGATCAACGGGCTCCGATCGGGCCGACAACAACAAGCACCTCTGCAACAATCACCAAACTCCTTCCAGAAATGTAGAACTCTGTCTTTCAAGATCCGCGGTATAAATTATTTTCATGAAAGCAAGCCGATTTGAATTTATGTTCGAAAAAAAACTCCTGTTTGGTGTTGAGGTGAGAGGCTCTTCAAAGCGCTTTCATTCCAGTGCAGTCTTACGAGGTAATGGTGGTATTCAAGCAGACTAGAGCATATAACAGCTGGCTCGATACAATGACAAGTAGTAGAAACCAGCAATAAATGATGGAAATACGCGGAGGTGACGATTTACAGGTAACAAGTGTTGAGCTCCAGTTCAAAACATTGTTGCGTTTTGAGAACTTCTCTTAGAGATGAAGAGAATTCCGCCTGTTCTGTCGATGAGCAAAACCTTCAACTGCTATAGTAACTTTTCCCTTCGTCAAATATCTCCTCAAATGTTTTATTTTCCACTTTCAGTCCGGGGCGCGAGTCGCAGGTGAGAAGTTTTGGTTGCCTCTAAGTGGCAATAAGTTTGTTCCTGTGCGATGTGTGTGTCTGTGCTCTGACCACTAGCCGACCGTGCAGCACGCACAACGCACGTATAATGAACCCGAAGCGAGTAGCGAATGGCTTAATCGTGTGTGTGTCTGTGTGTGTATGTGTGCGTCAAAACATACCGTGTATACCCCGGGAGGAGGTGTCGAGATTGCTCATCATACCCCCATCACACATTGCAGTCGTACACACAAATCTTACACACACACTTACACACACCACGCAAAGCTGCACTCTCGGTTTTCTCGCGGTATAAATGGGGAGGTGCTACGGGACAGGCAGGGCGCGCGCACACACACACACACATCCAGTGCAGACACACAGGACGGGTGGCGACAATTCGTAGACAGGCCGGCACCAGGGGTGCCAATCATGTACCTCCCCCTGACTTGGGCGTGGTTTCTTTATTGATAGCCTGTCGGGGCTGTTTCTGGGCCCTGGCGGCGGGTCGTGTGATGCTGCCCCCATCGGCTAGATGGGGTCAACAAGACCTGCTCGACCGATGACGCTATGTGAGCAGCAGGGCAGTATAGCAGTACACCGTCGTCATCCTCATCCTCATCAGCTCCTTCATTGTCGTCATCGTCACCGAAATCGGCCACACCGTGAAATGTCTCGTTTAATCGGTGTCACCACAATCGAGATCAATGTCCTCTTCGTCGTCGTCTTCGTTCTGATTGCAAGCATTATTATCTTCGTCACTGGTGTCTTTGCAATGATAAGTTTTTATGCACTTTGGAAGATTGAAATAAAATGTTGTTTTTTTCACAGGACAGCATAAGCAATGATCGATTGAAATCAATTTTATGATAATCTTTAATCGTCAGCACTTCAGTCTTATATTTCCCCATCATCAACATTAGCGCTTTAAATTAACAACAGTATAATCTACACGAGTTATAATTCTTAACTTCACCACCCCTATCATTATCATCGTCCCCGCCATCATCATTACCATCGCTACACCATCACTTTCATCATTATCAACAGTATTAACATCATCACCATCACCACCATTACCATCTACGTCATCGTTATCCATCATATCCAGAGAAATGGTCAGCATGGTGGGGTGCGACTATTACTATTAACAGGGTGATATACCGCATGCCAATAAATCGATATGACTAACACATATTCTAACATTTATATGTTGTATTTATATATTTGTATGTTTCCTTCAAATAATTAGTTTCCTTCCTTTACCCTCTCCTGCTTTTAAAATTGTCCTTCTAGTCGCTTCCTCAGGATAAATGTTTTTTTTTTTCAATATCTGGCAGAAATCAAATCAGATTCATTTGCCGTACAGTGTTACACATCCGTATGTGTGATTCTGTCTTTCCTAAGAGATCTTGCATAGATTTTCTATAGGACCATGCCTAAAGCTTTTGCTGCTCATTATGACGAATTTCCACGGCTTACATACAGTAACAGACCCACAACCTTACCACAACCCCCATCCCGATATTTCATAACCGGTATACCGTAGAAAGAAAGCCCAAATACCAGTCCTCCTGAGATACATAGTAATGATCTTTGTCTCGTGTTAATATCTAGTAATAAATATCAACACTATTTTCCATTTATTGAACTCCCATCTTCTTTATCTCATTAATAGACCATGTTGGTAGAGTATTTAGGCCTACAACTTTTTTCCTAACTGCAAAGTAACGCATAACTGCATTTACCTGTATTTCGTGATTCAGTTTCAACTGGTGGAACGCACACTGTATCCATTGGTTGTTGCTTCTCGCATAAACCTCGGACAAGCTATTGAGTTACCATTAGTAATTGGTTTCAGAACCGTACATCAAATTTGCATACATAATGAAAACGGTCCATTGATTGAAGTAAACCCTGTATGATTACATATTTTTTTCACCCTTATCCTGATCTGGTACCGGACAGTCCATATGCTTATTGCATGGGAATGAGATACTCTCGGAGCCAACACGGTAATGCCGAAGAGCGTTTGTCACTATGAACCAACATTTTGCAAACAGAAATACATTTCGTTCAGTATTTAGCACAGTATCTTTCGCAAACCATTAAAACATCAACATTATTTTCAACTTGAACCCGTGTTTTCATGATTAATTAAAATATATGTTTTGTAATTTGATGAACTTAATCACCTTTCTATTGAATTCAAACGTTCTAGTCAACTGACAGAGCGGCAAACAGAACAACCATGATTTCGGACACTCTCGGGTTATTTCGGATCCCTTCGGATCACATAAATACCCGGCGCGCTCGTTAGTTTCTTCGAGTTATTCTCCGGATGACGGACAGAGCACACTGCCTGAAACGTCGAGACTGATACTCCCTCTTTCAGATTTTGAAAGAAATCTATAGTTAGTTGCAGAACTGACTATAACTTTTCTACACTTTTCTCATTTTCTTTTCTTGTCTTTTCTCTTTATCACTACTTTGTGACTAGTTCACAACTTTCATCAACACCCACCCTCTTCTTCTACCTCCATTCCATCCCATTTATTTTCGGTTTAAAACACCGAAAACTAAAGCTAAAAATAGTCTTGTGTAAGTGTTATAAAATATAAAAATTCACCTCTCCTTTTCACTTTTCACTTTCCTTTCCTTTCTTCACCCCATAAGTGGGCCAATTATCCGAAAGAATACAACCACATGGTGTTACCGAAAGTTTTGCTATTTTCTAAATAGTATTTATTATGTCTTTGTTTGTTGATATCCACGTACTTGTAAAAACAACAGCACGTATACATAACATGCCCTCACGCGTGGTAAATATTGATGAGCTATGAAAAAATTGTCACAAGAGGGAGACACATCATTTAAACTTTAATAACGTGGGACCTCCCACAAAAAAAACGACAAATAACCCGAATTGATATATGAAAGAGGCGATTAAATTTAGTATTTTTAGACTAGTATTCAGTTTGCACCTCCTCACCGTTCGAATTCAAATTCATTTTACACGTCATTTAAAAATATAAAAATATTTATGCTACCATTGTAAGTGAGTTTGGCAGCATTGTTGTGAAATTAAATTTGGTAACAGAACATGCATGTTAACATGTTATTTGTCATTTTTCTGAGAGCAAATCTCACTTTTTTAAACACATTTTATTTTTTATTTTGCATCATAAATCAAAACAGTAACATTCACTTCAACTGTCCAATAAAGAGCTAATATTCAAAACACATGTGCTTGACATTTTGTAACAGCTCACTAACCCCCGGCCGGAATAGCAACACGGAAAGACTCTTATAGGTCGCGTCGAGAAGGATTCATTTTGAATCAAAAAGAGAAAAAAAATATGTTTTCACCAGCTCCACAGAGAAATAAATATTGGCAGACCTTGACATTTAATACGTGTGTTTCTTTCCTCTCATAGGCTCTGATGTTAGCAAACAGAATTATGAAGTCGTGAATTCTCGACCTGCGAAGAAGATTATGTTTCCTAGAACTTATCGTTAAGTTCGTGAGCAGAAATGACAGGCTAACTATCATGTTACAATTATTTGCAACTTTCTTTTTTTCACTCCTGCGTAATGGTGGCATGATATTTAATGATTGATTGTGCTGTCAAACATGATATCCTCACAAGTTTATAAAAATATATGGCGCGTTTATCTCTTACTTGTACACGTAACTATCACATCCGCCATGCATTGTCATAATTGTGAAATATTGATCAACGGCGGAGATATAATCATCTAAGGCAACATAAAATCATATTCATTCAGGGGTTTATATATACATATATATACCAGTATACATTTATATGTCTAGTTATGTCATCTTACTGATACGTGGTATAACCATGCTAGCATGAACGTTGACAACATTATATGTTCCCTAGAATAGTTTTTTTGTTGGTGCAGGATATATATTATCCCGAGAATGGGTAGACACGATGTAGCCAGATAGCTATAAATAACAGACAATGACATCGAGATGACAGCACCCCCGCACCGACCTGACACCCCCGTCTCAAATTGAAATTCTCGCTGAAAGTCACAGGGCATTTAGTCCCATCACACGCTAAACGGAGTTAAAATCTCCTAAGCTTTGTCAGATGAGTTTACACATCGACCCAGCCAATGCATTCGCTATGTTTCCAGAACCAATAATGAGATTTCCACATTCATTGCTATGTAATGAAAACACAACGGACAGAGCGCACATCGTCTTATCATATTGCGATTGCAAATACTTTTATTGCAGTGTTTCGGGACTGGGCCTTTGTACCGCACCCTTGAGTGTGTGTAATTTTAACCAAATTTTCATCTTGCCCCGACAGCCGAGGTGACTCGCACTTTTGAGCCTACAGGACGGGGAAGCAGAAAGACCCCAGCTAAATGAATTGTTCAAATATTTGTCTTGATAGAGAGGTATTTTGTGCTGTGAAGGAAAACGTGGATAAAGAGTTTGTTCAATTTAGACAGCAGCGTGTTCAATCTTTGGGCTTGCTTCTTTTCGTCAATTTATGTTTAACTCTTCCGCCTCTTCCCGTCTCATGCACGTCTTAGGGATATGACGAAAGCACTTCACGATTGGCCCGTCTGGGGGGATGCTGACTGACTATAGAATACACGTCGAAGTGCACTTAAATACAAGTAACGGGGGGGGGGGGGGGGGGCAGGGAGAAACAAATCAAGCACGATGGATCTGTGCTGCAGCGATGGTACAGACATTATCTTAACCCAAGATGAATAAATGATTTAAAAAAATGAATAAATTCATTTTTTTTTATACAAGTATTTATGGATAAACTGATGAAAAGTAGATACATGTATTTCAGTCAGTGTGATGACTGTTTCTTAGAATAACAAAATCTTTATTGTGGATTTGTTTCATTTGTGTACGAATTGAGCCACACCCCTCCCTAGCTGTCGCGCCCTTTTCTCTATCTGCGGCTCTCTCTATCCCCTTTCTCCTTCCTCTCTCCCTCCCCCTTTCACATCTTTCTCTCTCTCTCTCTCTCTCTCTCTCTCTCTCTCTCTCTCTCCCTCTTTTTTTTTCTCTCTCTCTCTGTCTCTCTCTCTAGTATAACCACTACACAGAATGTTCAGAGATGTGCGTGCGAGCGTGACTGTGCTTGTGCGTTTGTGATGTTGTATGTGTGTGTATGTGTTTCTGCGTGAGTATGTGTGCGCGCGGATGTAGGAATGCGTGTGTGTGCATGCTTTCATTCCCCCCATTTTTGCTCCGATCGAAAGTGCCCTCTTTTCCACATGGAAGTGCCCTCTGTGGCCTTGATGCCCATAACGGGTTTTATGGAAGCATAAACTAAGCGAAAATACAAATTTGTTTTGCTTGTGTGCGTATGTGCTTCCCAGTAGCTACGTGCCTGTGACGGAACACACAGAAGGGTTTATCGCCGGCGGAAGATCAACTCTAAAAACGACCACAGACGACATGATTTTGGACCTACGACCAGGACGACTGGAAATTTCACGTCACATTCTTGAACAAATCCCGTGGTTTAGTCAGTCGCAGAGCCGTACGACGTAATCAGGTCGTTCCGTCTGTTTTGGCCTTGCGGCTACTTTCATAAACTGTGTGTCCAAGTATACAAATGGGTCTAGGCCCATGGGGGCAAAAACTGCAACATCTGGGCAAATCAAATACACATGTATATTTTACTAAGACATTTGTAAAGTGTTATTCATATATGTGTGTAAAGACATATTATATAATGCTAGCCGGTGGAATGTTCATTATTTAGCAACAAAATGTCACAGTAAAGGATGATGAAATGTAGGCAGAGGGTAGGGGAGGGAGGGGGGGGGGGGGCGGTGAAGAATTCCCCCGAATTCTGGGCAGCTGCAATCGGCTGTAAACATGTTGAAATGCATACTTATCCTAGGAATATTTTCAAGGTAGAACCAAATTAAAAGAGCACCCCTTTTGACGTTAAACAGCTTGTTTTCTTCCTCAAACATTGTCTCGGTTGCCTTAATTAAAATCTTGGCGCTCACCGACATGCACCCTATAATTATGAATGAAACATCATTATGTGCAAGTCCCAGTTTTAGCTCCGTACCTTTCACTTCCAATCAAATCCTGCTCGAGTTCGGGGAGCACCAAACGAGAAAAATCATGAAAATTACCGCGGCAGATGCCAGCCGTTTAGCGAAAACTACCAAAAATAGTTGAGATATGACGACGCGAAATAAACACACTTTACAAAAACCATAGAGAGAGCCGGCATCCATGCGTTGCGCGTGGGAGTCTGCGCGTATATTAATTTGGAAGGAAAAGGTGGTACCTGGGGAGTGAGAGAGAGAGAGAGAGAGAGAGAGAGAGAGAGAGAGAGAGAGAGAGAGAGAGAGAGAGAAGGAGAGAGAGGGAGGGAGAGGGAGTGAGAGTGAATGAGAGAGAGAGAGAAAGACAGAGAGAGAGAGAGAGAGAGAGAGAGAAAGAAAGAAAGAGATCGGAAAGAAAGAGAGAGAGAGGTGAAGAAATATACATTTTAGAAGTGTATCACCTATACCCCCAGGCTGGATGCCTTATGGTTTGAAAATAAAGTTACGATCTTCATTAGTCATAGTAAATATCTGCTCCTCTCCATCACGTCGACCCCAAGGCTCCAAGCCCGTCGTCCAGTCCCCCCACCCGCCGGGCGGGTTTTAGTCTAACATATGTTGGACCCGCTTCACGGTGCTGGCCCTTTTTCGAATCATCTCGCGGATTCGCGCCGCCGCGCTCCGCCGACGATAAACCGCGAGACTCTCGGCCCGTCTCCCGCGTTTTGATCAAATTGATTCTTCCTGATTATTCGCTTCTCCACTTCCCGCGCTCATAAACTGTGCTCCGCGGAGCGTCATTTCACGGACTGCGGCTCTCCTTCTGAAGATTCCTCCGCCGGGACTCTTTCCCCTTCACTCATTCTGTCACTTCTGTCTTCTATACCTTAAGACTTAACAGTCAATCAGTCACCGTTTCATGTTCCATTCTTTATCTAGCTATGTCTGTGGTATCTTTAAAGTATAGGATAGAAGTGAAAATATTTACCCTGTTGACGGGACCCGAAATGATGGCAGTGTCGTTCTGCAAACTGTGATCACGGGTCCAAGTCTTGTTTGATTTCATGATGGCCGGAAGTTACCATCTTAAAATGATAAATTTTGTTGATTATGAAGGTAAAACCGAAGACTGACTCTCAAGGCGTATGTGGCTCTAATAAATGATTTCACCATGTTGGCTAGGTAATGATGATAAATCAGTTTGGTTGGCACACAAAGTGTTAAACACTCTCACGATAAAATACAACTTCATGTTTTCAAGTGTAACATTCATATCACTTTTTTTAAACTTGTTTCTTCTTTCCAATATTATGTTTCCCCTTGTACGTGTAGCTGACAAGATGAGATTGTAAAATTTTACGAAAACAAGAACCAACGCGTTATAAATCAAATGTATATTTTCATAACAACTTCGTTCATCTCAAAGAAAGTTTGACAGGCAAAGTTGAGAAGCTTTCCGTCGTGCTTGCTCCTCATAAATTGATTTTGAATATATAAAGATAGATTGTGTATGTCAGAAAAAAAACAATATGGAATAAGCACAATTCTTCATTTCATATTTTTGGAGGGCTTTTCAAATTTGTATCTTGTTGGCTGACTACTGCATCTCGTGACAGTGTTTCAACAAACTGTTTGTGGTGATTTTCCAATGCTTTTTGTTTTTCTTGTCTTACTTTAAAATGCCCCATTTGCCGAAGATGATCTTTCCACCTTAAATACTCTTTCACCTACATATACATTTTTTTTAGAACACATGTCAATTTATACATCTGCACCTCTAATTGTTACATTAAACATAGGAGACAGCGTTAATATATCAACGCAAATCTAAATTTCACTTTTAAGCCACAATAAAACGCGCCACCCGCAACTCATAATTTCTTATTACCCCAAAGCAAACTCGACTTTTATTACTTCATCCTACTTGCGCTTTGCTGACTTGATACAAATCACATTAACTTCATTGACGGAGAAGGCTGAAAAGGTGCCTACTGAGAGGGGAAGATGAGCAAACGATGTAACCGGATTGATTTGTTGTTACACAGCCGAGTCATGCTTCATATGGCAATATTTAATCTACTTTGCAGGAAATAATGCTCATCATCTCCCCATCGGAAGACCTTTGTCATTGTTCACAATATTTATCCTCGCAAGACGCATCTATCTCCTAATATAAATAAACGCACCTTCTGACAGCCCCAGCACACAAGAACCAGCCCCTCTCCTCAGCTTTGTGTATACAAATCGCCTTTTCTTGATTGCCATTTTTCTTCTTCTTCCCCCCGTTTTGTCACCGCCCGTTTTTTTTTCTTTAAAGATATTAATAAGCTGAGAGTTTGACAAGTTAATTAGCGGGACTGACAGGCGGTCTCGACCGGCTGAATACAGGCCTGATCTCGCCCGGTACCTCGGCAAATAAAGAAATCGGTGGAGGGTGGAGGAGGATGAGGGGAGATTAAGAAATCAAAGACGATCGGGAAGGAGATGAAGACACGCAGAGACGCTTAGGTGGAGCGCAACGAACAGGCTCGCGCGCTTATTGAATTTTG
Organism: Arbacia lixula; assembly: GCA_963669155.1. Taxonomy (NCBI): domain Eukaryota; kingdom Metazoa; phylum Echinodermata; class Echinoidea; order Arbacioida; family Arbaciidae; genus Arbacia; species Arbacia lixula. Next base: position 26,220,381 of record OZ022578.1, read on the forward strand.
GGCAACGATGATCACGGACGGACATCAGTTTCCCATGAAGATACCACGATGATCACTCCGCAAGTAGCCACGACACATGACTCTAATAATGGCCTCGATAAAATATGATCCTTCCCCGCTAGAAAGCGCAAGAAAGAAACAATTAAGCGAGGAAGATTTGATTTGAATGATCGCTTGTTGCCTCGATATATTACTCTGAACTAGGCCGTGCGCTCAAGATTTACTTTAAGAGTTGGGTAGTTGTCTTAATAACTGTCTGTGACATGACATGCGATATAATATTTCGGACGCGATGGTGTTGTTCGGGGGAAAAAACGCGTTATTACTTTTCTGAGAAGGTTATTTTCATTTCTTTTGATGATTTACCGCTGACGCAAATTCAATTGTCATTGAAAGGGGCCGCGCTTTATTTGGAACAATTTAGGGAGACTTATGTAAATATATGAAGAACAAAGTTGAAACTTGCGGACGTTATTTTTCCTCCTTTGTCTCTCTCTCTCCACTTTTGTTCTACTGTTTCTTTCTTTCGTTATTGGATACAAAAATGTTACTCATCTTTACTGATGCTGTGTCCGAGTTGCCAAAATTTGATACCGATGGCGAACAGTAACCAATACTGAATACAAGATTCAGAACAGCATATTTTATTTAATGTTCATGATAATTTTCATTTAAATGTCATACGTCTGTCTGTCTGTCTGTCTGTCTGTCTCTGTTCTCTGTCTCTGTCTCTGTCTCTGTCTGTCTGTCTGTCTGTCTGTCTCTGTCTGTCTCTCTCTCTCTCTCTCTCACACACACACACACATACACACCCACACACCCACACACACACACACACACACTCTATCTCTCTCTCTCTCCCTCTCTCCCTATCTCTCTCACACATGTTAACTCTTGATGTGCCAATGGAGCATTTTGGTACAATTTTTTCATACCCAGCCAATAAAACAGCAGTATGTATGTATGGCATACAAATGATTGTGACACTTTGACCAATTTGCGGTAAAGATGTCTTCTCGTTAAGTTCTACGTAGAATTGTACACCTACTATACCATCCAAAATAACGCTTTTGATTACAAACTATAATAAGGACAACCAAACAACTTAGATACCGTGTTATTGAAAGATACAGATACAATATTTCAAACAAAGATAAGCCATATCTTGTCTTATGTTTCTTATTGAATATGATATAACTTGGCATATCATGGATCTATTCACTCTTGATATACCTTGTTTGTTTGTTTTTCTTCAGTAATGTCCATAAGCTCCACATACTATAAGTTAATCTGGAACACCAATGGCTCTTCAATGATTGAGCTTCTTCGTGTTGGTATTACGTCCAATGTTATTGAGGCAAATGCAAGGCGCGAAAATCAAACAGTTGAGATATTTAGTGATTAAAGCACTTACACTAAAAACTGGTTAACTTGAGTTTAATAAGATAAAATAGTGTTGATTGGTACAACAACAAATAAGAAAGAAGGACATAAAAAAGGAAAGATAAAAGATATTCTCTCCTCTGTTATCCATCTATATCATGTTCATCTTTCATTTTTACCAATCATTCTTGGAAAGTAAAAGTTTGCTCGATCATTTATTATTAGTGCTACTACCACCACCACTATTACTATTTCTACTTCCACTACAACTACTACTACTATTACTACTACTACTACTACAACGACTATTACTACTACTACTACTACTACTACTTCTACTACTACTACTACTACTACTACTACTACTACTACTACTACTACTACTACTACTACTACCAACTACTACTACCAACTATAACTATTTCTGTATTCACTTCCACTTCAAACATTACTACTGCTACTACTACAGCAACAACAACTATAATACTATCATGACTATTATACTATTATTGTTGCTACTAACACTAATTCCACTGATTCCACTACTAAAATCTCACATTGTAATATTGATTGCATCGATGTTAATTATGACAATAATCATAATTAAAGTACTTTTGTACTTATGGTTATAATGATAAAGCAATAATGATAAACAATAACGTCTGCCATTCAAGGCTCAAAGACTGTACATACACTCTGTGCCACTACTACTACAGCTCTTCGGGTCACTGGTACTGGCGACCACGGGCCTCGTGGTAGCCTCGCTTCCATAGTGTGAGGCATGTCGTATCCAAACTAATTATTAAACGGGTCTGATTGCAGTACACTAATCATTCTCGATTTCTCCTCCGTCGGCTCACCCAAATACGAACTGAGCAAAGATGGGACTTATAATACCGACTAGTCTTATGAGTACTAGACTATATTTTTCAGTTTTGGGATTAGAATTGTCCAACAGCCTGTGAGCCAGGCTAGGCCCGTAGATGAGGCTCATTCTAAGAAAACTGACAAAATGAATACCCAATATTGGAAGAAGACTAGCTGGCGCCCATCTGTTCTGCTATCCATGCGTGACATGCGCGGAGCCCACGGGATCGTTATTAATTTGGCCCGATGAAAAACGGCCATGAAAACTTACCTCCTCCATGTTGCTCCTTTCAACACGTATATCATCAAGCAGCGATGGGACGGGGTGAGTCCGGGCAACGATGGGACGGGGTGTCCTGAGTCCGGGCAGCGATGAGACGGGATGTCTGGAGTCCGGGTAGCGGTAGGACAGGGTTTTCTTGAGTCCGGGCAGCGGTAGGACAGGGTTTTCTTGAGTCCGGGCGGCAGTGGTACGGGGTGTCTTGAGTCCAGGCAGCGATGGGACGGGGTGTCTTGAGTCCGGGCAGCGATAGGATAGGGTGTCTTGAGTCCGGGCAGCGATAGGATAGTGTGTCTTGAGTCTGGGCAGCGATGGGACGGGATGTCTTGAGTCCGGGCAGCGCCAGGACGGGGTTTTCTTGAGTCCGGGCGACAATGGTACGGGGTGTCTTGAGTCCAGGCAGCGATGGGACGGGGTGTCTTGAGTCCAGGCAGAGATGGGTCGGCGTGTCTTGAGTCCGGGCAGCGATGGGACGGGCTGTCTTGAATACGGCCAGCGATGGGACGGGGTGTCTTGAGTCCGGGCAGCTAGTTGTATTAATGATAATGATAATGATAATGAAAGCACTATTACTACTACTATTACTTCTACTACTACTACTACTACTACTACTACTACTGCTGCTGCTGCTGCTACTACTACTACGACTACTACTACTATTACTACTACTAACATGATATCTGTTATTATATTCCACATACTAAGAATGTTGCTATATGATTGGTCAAGAGTTGTTCACGTGATAAAGCGTAGTTTTGCCGATCTGATCACTTGAGAAGAAAAGTTCGTTACACTCTAGGTGATAGTACTTTTTGGTTTCGCTGATCTCTTCACTCCTCACAGTCCAAGCGCGTGATCAATATTTTGAGTACGCGAGAAATAAAAGTGCATTACACTCGGACTATCAATTGACTAACAGAAGCTCCTACTAACGTGTCCTAACGCGCGTCCTAACGCGCGTCCTAACGCGCGTCCTATACACGTGTCCCCCATGGCACCGGCTCGGGGTTAGGTAAACATTAAGTAAACATTACTTTTGTACGTCAAATTGTCATTTTTGGTATAGATAGTTGGTTTCAGATGTGGAATGTAAAGCAAATAATCAAATTTTGGTTTCAGGCAATGAGACGAACTATCACTTCCTCGGCGATCTGAATGTGTACGCTATCTTTCCTCAGCTGCGCTTCGGAAAGATAGCTACATCCACATCGCCTCGGAAGTGATAGTTCGTCCCATCACCTTCACCAACGTTGATTATTTGCTTACTACTACTTCTTCTACTACTATAAAAATTATCACCATGACTACTGCTACTGCTGCTACTACTACTATTAGTACTACTACTACTACTACTACTACTACTACTACTACTATACTACTACTACTACTACTAGTAGTAGTAGTAGTAGTAGTAGCATGGCTACAACCATCACTACTAATATGACTAAAACTACTACTTCTACAACTTCTACGATTAGTACTACTTATACTACTACTACATCATTGCAAATCAGTAGGGGGGTGAAGTAATTGCAATTCCGAGGATGAAGATTTAAAGACAGAGGGGTTAACAGCGTCGCCGATGTTCCAACAAGTCTTAAACTAAATGGCCATTGAGAATACACATATCACTTTGAAGCACGTTCACGGACTTGCCACTACTCCTTGTTTTGATGACAAGCATAGTTGCGTGTTCGCACGTGATCTACACACACTGCGTCTGGTCATCTTCAAGGCGCGTTCAGACGGAAAGTTTTGCCGCTGTCAGTGCCGCCCGTTGCATGTATGTCGATGATAATGTTTACCGGCGGTAAAGCAGCACATCAATGTTTAAATTATGCCTACATGGTCTATGACTTTACCGAGCCGGTGAAACCATATGAATGGTAAAATACGTTTACAAACGTAATAAACGACAGCGGAAACTCGTTTGTGGGTGAATATTCGTTTAATGTTTGAAGAACGCTTAGAAAAACTGTCATGGAGCAATTTTCCTATTCCACCACAATGCGTAAGGGCTAGAAACAAGATACTTGTGGCTACTGAGGTCAGCAAAACACATCCGTGAGAACGTGTCTGAAGATAGTGATGTCATGGTGATGTCATAGTGACGAGTCCTTTGTCTTCTCTCCTTATCAATCTGACATGGGTGAAAAGGCAAGACTTTGATCTAAAAGCAGTAAAAAGAGGACACACTAAAGAATATCTGCCGGTAAGTTCACATCATCATCAGATAATTACATGTACAGAGATAATAATATAATCGTGCGGATCGCCGTCGAAATACAAACGTCTTGATAGAGACTAGCATTCAACTATCAGACGCAGATTAAACTCGAGATGAAAGAGACCGGATGAAAGGTCAATAACTCAAATAGCTGTGAAATTTGGAAAGAAATAGTATATTCCCTATTTCATTTGCTAATATTGATTATGATATATAGATTCTTCGGATCAGTCTCATTTAGCAGGTGGTGAGGATTTATTCAGCCCGTTTGGTATCCGTCTAACTTTCTATAGACATGGCATCAAAGAGCAACAATGTTTTTTTCCTTTCTATTTAGATGCATGCGAGAAGGGTTCTGAAGCTGCACTAACGCATTTTGGAAGGAAGGAAGTGAAAGTGTATTCATGACACGTACACCAGCGTAAATCGTATTGAGGTGAGAAATTGAAAGTAACACCAATCTTAAAGGGAAAGTACGACTCAATATAAAAATTTGTCTAAGATAAAAAAAAAAATATATATATATAGACTTTGAAGCAAATTGTAGTTAAAAGCGAGTTATGAACGTTTGAAAAACATGCTGTAACGAGACTCTAAATTGTCAATATGTTGTTTTTATGAATGTCCGGGGTTAAATAATCGTCAACAACTGTAAACTTTACCCAAGTTATATATTTTTTTTCAAAGTAGATGATAATTTCGTCATGCTACAAGGTTATAATAGGCAATAAATACCATGCTATATGAACAGTGCCCATTATGAGTAGCTTAAGAATTCATAGTCCGCTACCAAATTTGTTAGACAGCGCTTAGTAATCATGTTAATGATCCAGGCCTTTTCACTAATCAAAATAATGTATATTCCATGAATATCATTTTCTATCCCCATTTTATCTAGCCCTTATAAGCAGTCAACATTCTCCTTATTGTCGTATTATTCTCAATGTAAATAATAACGCAATTAAAATATGTAGTTAATTCAGAAAGCTCGTATAAACATATTGTTTCTCCCAGTGACGTTTTCAAATACTATAACTGACTACAGGCGCTTTAGGTTAAGAACAGCATTTTGAACGCACGGTAGACGCTCGTATCGGTTGTATCATAATTTGTTTAAAAGTAGACTATTCGTCTTAACGAGAAGATCCGCAAGATGATATCAACGCCGCAATGATCGAATGACAAAAGGACAGCACTTTGATTTTCTATTCCCCACCTGACAGCGCCAAAATGGCCATATTTATGACTACCATTGACTGGCGGCGTGCGGCGTGGCGCGGCGGCGCGCACACAACTAGATCCGGGGACCGCGGAGTAATTCTGGAGACTAAAGCACGGGGACTCGCATTACCATGACCGTGTCTATTTATACGGCGGGCATAAACATTTCAATTATCACATCCGGAGAGCGAATAAATCTCGTTCGGAGAGTATTAAAGATGTGGCGCGATGACAAATCAAAAAGCGATTCGAAGCTGCCGATTCGGTAATGTAGATATAGCATGTCGGCTGTAATTCTTCCGCGGCGTTTGCTGGGGTATTATTTTTTGTTGTTATGCACTGGCCAATTTCGTTAGTCAGCTTTTCGTCCTAAAATATAATAGTTCATGTTCAATCCCAGGTCCTTTTTATTTTGCTCGATATTTCGTTCAACGGCGTCATGACGACAATAATGTGTTCTAAATTCGTACATCTATTTTTGTCTTTGAAAAGGTAATTGATTTCGTCAGCAGTTATGATGTTTTTTGTCACTAATGTGATTATTACCATTAACCTGTTGTTATTGTCCTAACTACAATTTTTGAATGTAACTACCTATACAAGATTGATGATTACAACTACCATGACTACAATGGTCAGAGTGGTTATAATGCTAGTATTAGTGGTATTATCGTTATTATATATTGTTTTTTACCATTATCTTCATTATCATAATGATAATGATGATCATCATCATCGAAATCATCATCTTCATTATAGTTTTGATAAAAGTAGCAGTGGTAGTCGAAAAATCTGAAATTTGAAAATCTGATAATTTTATCATGTTTTCTCTCGGTTGAAACTGTTTATACATCAATGATTAAATCCACTAATGTAATTACTGATAATCTAACTTAATTTCTGAGCCTATACCTTATCATGATGGCTAAATTCAAATACAGCGTATTACTCTCTAAAATTCAAATTTCCTCCGCAGATTGGACGTCAGCATTAAAGTTGACAAAAAACATAATATGTAAGAACCACAATCATCTCAAGATGACAAAAGACTTTATTCGTGTCCCTAAAAGCAGTCTCTCCCCCCCCCCCCTCTCTCTCTCTCTCTCTCTCTCTCTCTCTCTCTCTCTCTCTCTCTCTCTCTCTTTCTTCCTTTTCAATAACCAACAACCAATAACTAAATTATCATTTCCGCTTTCTCTATCTTTTACTCCCCTTATTTCCAGCCTTCCCCCCTCTCTCTCCCTCTCTTCCCATCTCCATATACTTCGGTTCTTGAACTCTTCCTTTGTTTCATCTCTTTCTCATTGTTATACATAATTCTACTGCTCGCCGCAGTCCTGTTTTGCATAACTTATACATTGGTTGCCCTTAAATAAGCGAATTATGCTTAAGATTTTAGTCATGTCATATAGATGTTTATATGGAAATTCTCCTGACTCTTATTAGTTTGTATAAATCACCTCGGGTCCTTCGTTCAAATTCAAAGAATCTTTTAGAGCAGTACTCCGTTAAAACCAAGACATACGGTCAGAGGTCTTTCCAGTTTGCCGCACCTATGCTGTGGAATAAACATCCAGACTTTATTCGACAATCTAAAACTGAGGATCAGTTTTGCGCCAAATTGACATTTTTGTTTCTTAGTGAATTGTAGATTTCAATAACTTTATCTTTGCTTAAATGAGGTTCTACTTCTTTCTCTATTTCTCTTTTATGCGCATTGAGACTTAACTGTAAAATTGCGCTATATAATAATGGACTATTATTATTATTGTCTCTTTCTGTCTCTGTCTCCTTCTCTGTCTTCGCCTGTCAATTTGTGTATATCTTATTATCACTATTGTCCTCTCCTTACCCTATCTCCCTCTCTCTCTCTCTTACATACACTCATACACGTAAACACAGAGACACACACATACAAAGATATTTGACACACACTTTCTCTCCACCTCTCTCTCTCTCTCTCTCTCTCTCTCTCTCTCATTCCCTCTCTCCCTCTCTTTCTCTCTCTTTCTCTCTCTCT